>VDFB02249796.1:0-18699 GCA_007258455.2 Sequoia sempervirens
CGGGTCCCTCTCCAATGGAGGACCGATTCGATTAGCTCCAAATTCAATTACAATGGCTTCAAGACTATCTCCTTCAAGCATTCAGCAGCATGACAGTACTCTGATATGCAGGAACGTCTTCAAGAACTCTCGAGCATTCTCTCGCTATCTCCACCTGGACTTGGAAAACAAAGGTCTATACCCCTCCTTTTATACAAAAAACTTGCCTAATTAGGCTTAACCACTTCATTAAGTGCATATATTCCCTGATCAGCTCGTATCAGGTCTGTTTTAGCCTTTTCAATCTTCTGGTTCAGATGGTTATTACAAATCTTGCTTGTTTTGGCTTTATTAAGCCATTTTGATATGGCTCGGCCAACAACTTAATAACAAAACAAAATATGTGCCAGTATATACATAGAAATGTTTCGTGGCGCAGTGGTGGACAATTCTTTTGTTTGGAGGGTGGTCGGCGGTTCCAAACCCGCCGACCACGTTTTACCAACCATTTCAAGCAAATATAACAATAAAACAAACCGCTCTCCGCATATGGTTAAGCCACCCATAGCGGGTGCAATGGTAGAACCTCCGGCCGTTACGCAGGAGATCGCGGGTTCGGGCCGCGCACAGACTTTTGTTAAAAACAATTCAAAACGACCGCCAAAGACCTCTGGCCACGTGGCAACAAACTACTCGCCAGACCCTACTGATGTGTCCACAGACGCGAATGCCAATATGCTGACTTGGAGACACGTGTCCGAATTCCATTCGCTGACAGAGCCGACGGGTACGCTGATGAAGCCTCTCGTACGCTGACGAGGATGACACATGTCAGAATGCCATTCACCAGACTTTGCCACGTCTGATGCCACGTGTCTGCCTACTGTTGCCGAGTTGTCTGCCACGGATGATGCCACGTCATCCGTACGGATGCCACGTGTCAACATATGATTGGTCCGTACAGATGAGTCACTTGCCACGTGTTTCGCTGGAATTCGACCGTGTGGAATCCGTACAGTACGGACAATCTGCTGACGTCATCCTCCAGAGTACCCTCTCAGAAGTTGGCGAAGTTTGGCGCGCTTAACTTTCAGGCATCGCGGCCCGTGGATTTCGGCAGAAACGGCATACTCGAGTCGTCGGCGAACTCTTCCATTGATGATGCCAATTCAGGTGATTTTCGAGATGATTATTTTTTCCGCCTTCTAGACGCCCCTGAAGCCAGTTTGACTGGAAGTTTGATTGGCCGTAACTTGCACAAACGGATTCCTTTTCGACCCGTTCAAGTTGCGTTGGAACCAGGACGTCGTTCTCTTTCTGATAAAGTTGAAATCTGGAGCATTGGGAACACTTCAATTTTCACTGAAAAATTGTCCCCCGGATCATTCACGGTACATTTTTCGCTAGCGGCTGGGAAAAGGATGATTTAATACGTATAGGAGAATCATATGAGTTAGAAGGAATGATTTCCTGCCCATTAGCGTTATTTTCCACCTCATACTAAAAAATGGAGGCTGCAGTTTGAAATTTTGGACACTCCAATTCTGAATGTTGGCTCGTCTTATGGAGCCTACACCACCCCGATAGGGCTGCTTCTGCTAGATATACACCGTTAGGAGGTTTGTCTTGGCTGACTGGTTGGTTTGCAGGTTGATTAACAATCTGATTAGTAGGCTGATCTAATGGGGTAGGAACTCCCCCATTATTGGGCCTTGTATTCCAAGTTATGTTCTGTCCTTGTGGTGGCCTTTTATCAAATCCTGATCCACTTCCTTGGCCTCTATCAAAATTCTGCCTCCTTTCATTATTGAAACCTCTGTCATTATTGTAACCCCTATCCTGGTTATATCCCCTGTCATTATAGAATCCTCTGTCATTATGTTGTCCCTTGTCAAAGTTCTGGCCTTGTGAAAACTATCTGCTTTGATTAGATTGCATAGTCTTCTGGGCAACTTGTAATTGGCTATTCTGGTTTCTTAAGTAAGTCACTTCTAGATTTAGCTTCTTTATCTGTTTAGCCATTTCATCAATCCTTTCCCTATTGGGATCTCGGTAAGGGATCTGGTTTGGGTTATTTTGAGGAGGGACAGACATGGTAGCATATCCCATAGACTGATGTAATACCTCAGAGTTTTGTAGATAAGCAGGAAAACTATTTAACTATGGCTGATACATGGGTTGGTTAACCTGCTATTGTGGGAAGTTCACCATAGGGGAGACTTGGCTCATGGGATGACCAGGGTGTGGCACCATAGGTAGTTGGGGAACTGGGTTCATAATTGGAGTGTGGTTAGCGAGCCCATGATTTACTACCTGAACCTGGTTGGGATGTGCAACTGGTCCTAGAGAAGGTAACGGCCCAATCAAGTGTTGCCTCAGGTCTGTACTGAGCTTGACAGCCTCTGTATAAGCATTAGTTAGTGTGTCTAGAGGATTGGGTCTCCACTTCAGGAAGGTTGCTGTCAAGCTATCCAAAGCTTCATAGACTCCCAGGGCCGTATCATCATCCAAAACATATGGGTCTTGCAATCTGGTGAATGCCCGGTGGAACCTATTATTGAAACTGGCTATTGGCTCATTAACCTCTCTCTTGACTTTGATGAATTGCAGGTTAACTCATTGGCACTAATGGGTATTCAGAACTTCTGTAAAAAGGCAGTTTCGAGATCATTTCAATTAAGAATTGAACCAGCAGGAAGATGGTTGTATCAGTAGAAGGCCTCCTCTCCTAGTGAACAAGGAAACAACCTACAAGCAACATCCTCATGAACTATCCCCCTGTCTTTGAGACAGGTTTGGAAAATCCCTAGGTGTTCTTCAACAGTCCTGTTTGGGTCATTAGCATGGAATTTTGAATAGAAGTGCTCAAGATTTTTGGGCATAACATTGTAGGCTTGGAAGAATAGGGGCGATGGGTTATTGGCAAGGAAAGCCATTAGTAAAAGTGGGGGTGGCGGTGGTGGTTGATTATTGACAGGCTGAGGTTGTTGAACAGGAACGACCTCAGGAATGGGTATAGCCTCAACCTCAGGATGTGAAGATGTAGATGATACTGGTGAAGGGATGGGTGACGATGGTTCTCCCCCTTCTCGAGTCCTTCTTGACCTAGTGTGGAACTGTAACTCCTCTAAATCTTCCTCTCCTGTGGTAGATCTGGTATTTCTCCTATATCTCTCTGGAGAGATGGCGTTCAAAAAGCGATCCAGTTTGCTCATTCAGGCCCTCCTTCTAGCGCCAATCTGTTGATGGTGTTTTCTGCACAGCAACAACTCAGATAGAATACAATATTCTATCTCTTTTGAAAGGTAATCGTCAACAATAAATCACTGAAAATCACCCCAAGGTCTCTCGGGTGTTAGGTCATAACAGTGCATAAAACAACTCAGATAATTATGTGAAAATGATGGTAATCACAAAGGGACCTTACTACAAGCAAACTGTATCTTTCCACCTATCAGATCTTGCAATTTGATGATCTTAAATCCTAAATCTAACAGGATAATAAAGAATAGCAAAAGACAAGGGTGCAAGGATTGAATAAGATCTAACTATTCCTAGGATGAACAATGCAAATGACAGATATCTGGAATGGACCAATCTCAAATAACCAGTTCCTGATCGACTCACAATGCAATCTTACAAGAACGGTGCAATCTTCTAAGGTATATGGATTTTCAAACCGTAGACATGCATCTACAATCGAACTTAAGCACAAATAAATATTCGGTCCAGGTTGACTTCACCAGCCTACTACAATCAGATAGTTACTGGGAGTATAGACCAGAGATTGCTACAAACATTCCAAATATGAAATCACAAACATCATCCACCAAATTGAAACTGATTTATTTCTGAATACTAAACCCTAGATTTCCAAGCAATTTGAAACATAGAACAAAAGAACCACGCAAGATGAAATAACATAAGAGATTGCACTAGGAAAACCACAATGTCTTCAATTGTATTAATCACCAAGATGCTGCAACAATTCAACTGTTCTGATACAGAATTTGCTTCAAGAAACTAAATATTACTTCTAAGGAAAATGCTTTAACTATTGCTCTCACTTCTCTATTACTGTCTAGCTAATGTCTAACCCTTACAATGAGGCAAGAATGTTATTAATAGCAAATCCTGGGCTATGTCGCCCAAACAAACATTTTTACAAAATAATGAAAATCACCAAAATAGGTCACCATGAAAACAAACTAAGGCACACATTAAATGCCATCATCCGTGCCTAGCTTTTAACATAGTCCCTAAGGAAGTCAGGTCCAATGCATGCCCTATGATAATAGGGAAGCAATAAATCAAATGAGCATTAATCAAGTACTTTTATCCTTCTTTCCGAATCGACGCACTTTGGTCTTCTAAGAATACCCATCCAATTATGCAAATGTGTGGCAATGGAAAGACCTGAGTGCGGGAATTTAATTGAGTCTATTTCTTCCTTGGACCGCTCAACAGTCTTGTTCCAATCTTCCCTACTGGCCATATATTTATCCATCACTGCCATGTAGGTGGCTGCATCATCAAGTAGGTGGCCGGTGACAGCTCCATCAGAATCCGGGGCATAAATTTCATGCCACCACTCCTTCAATTGTTCCAAGCTCAGATACTTGGGAGCTATCTTCTTCCTCCCTGTCATTACCTCAAAGAAGGCAATGCATCCATCATAGACCGCAGTAAGCTCACCGTCAATTGACTTCCTTCGTTTCTGTATCTTCTTCAGAGCCTTCTGCCTGATCTGCAGTGCCTCGAACCATTCCCACGGCTCATCCAACCTGGGGGAAGGAAGGATTCCATCCTTAGCCAATTGCTCTTTGCCATGCCCCAGGATAACCTTCGATTTCTGCAATAGGAGGTCCATATCATCCTTATCCTGAGACAAGATATGCTCTAACAGCTCCTTCGCCCGGACTGCATCCTTTCCTACAGATAAAATCTCCCTAATAGTATCATCCCCTTTTGTTTGGACATCCACCAGCCAATCTATGGCAGCTTGAGCTGAGGCCTTCATCTTTTCAATCCCGGAGATTGTTTCCTTAGGCAGAAAACCAGGAGTGGCAGAAGAAGAAGGGTGGAGAGACTGCAAAGGTTTCATGACCTCCTCCAAGCATTTCCTTAACCTTTCATTCTCCCTCTTCAGTTCATGTTTAGTTTGAGTCTCTCTCTTCAATCTGTCAACAATCACTGCACTGGATCCTTAAAATTCCTCTATATCTTGTTCCATGGAAGCCGGTCCAAGGTTAATGGTTTGTACATTGTAATCTTGGCTTGTAATATCCTCTCTCATTTTATCTGCGGCAGGAGTGGCAATGTGGACTACCCTGTTGTGCGTTTCATCCCTTTCCACCCTTGAGATCACCTTGGCAGCCTTCTTTTTCTTTCCTTTGCCGATTTTTGACAACATCTCATCCCAGTCCAAGGGAGTATCTTCAACAATCACTTGCTTCTTCCTTGCAAGTTCCTTCCCCAGCCAGTCCGGGGCTACAAGGTCAGTCCGGATTTCTTCTATCACCTTTTCTTCTTCTATAGTTGCTTTATCATCTTCTTTCTCTAGAAGCTGCCTACCTTGGTCGGCCTCTTCAAATCGTAACTCTGGAAGCACCGGTGATGGAGTCCTAGCAGGGATATCTTCCTCCGGCTCAGGTGATCCGCGGCCTCTATCACTTTCCGGGGAATCCTCATACTGCACCAACGGAGAAGTATGTCTTTCCTCTATCTCAACTGCAAGTTCTGCAACTTCACTGAAAAGTGTCCCCTCTTTAAACGGTTCTGCTTCCCCGCTAGTTTCATGTTCACCAGGATTTCCCAGTTCAGGTATACTCGGTGGAGGAGAAACAAACTTGGATGGCTCCTCAACTGGTAGCTTTGGGGAAGAGTCCTTCTGTTGTGCAACATCCTTGGGAGAGGGAGTTCTTGATTTTCTTGTGTAAAATTTTATTTTCTCCCCTCCGGAACTCTCCACATCGACAATTGGAGGCTCATCACTCGAAGCAGCCTGAGCTTTCCTCTTTGTAGTCCTTGTTGTCCTGGTTTTCTTTGGTGGTGGAGGAGCATCTTCCTCTTCCGCTTTCTCCATCTCCTCCTCATCAGAGGACTTGCTAAGTGTCAAGGTCTTCCACCTTCGCTTCCCTTTCGGTTTCCTCTTTATTTCAGGTTCAACTCCCTTGGGACCCCTGACCTTGATCTTGAATAGTGAGGTCTTCACTATTTTCCCTTTGGGGTCATCATCCCCGGATTCCTCAGAAGTAGACATGGGGTTGAGATTCCCCATAAATTCGAAGGTGAAAGCTATCTTTGCATTCTCCAATTCCCAAATTTTATGTTTCACCCAAGAGAGAGTGAACTTCATCACATGAGCCATTAGGTCCTCCAGTTCTGTAATCTCATCTTCCTTCCAGTTAATATCCCCGGCTGGCTTGTCTTTCACTGCCTCATAGGCGTGGTCCTGCACCAAATTTCTGTTATCATCCAATTGATCCGGGATTAACTTGACGTTATATTGCCTAATTGCTTCCACAGGGAGCCTGGAGTATCTTTTCTTTCTCGCCTCAGGGTCATCTTTGATATTGACCCAATAATCTTCTAAGTCATCTTTATGCCTATACTCCCTAGTGGCCTTTTTCTGCGCTTCTCCTATTATGTCAAAATTCATCCTTTTAGAATGGAAGGAGAAACCATATGCTGCCAGCTCTTCCCCTGCAGTGTGAGCTGATTGAATAGAGGGACACATCTCCGCCACACCAATCCTGAGAGGGAAGTCTCCTCTGAAGCCTGTCTTGTGCTTCTCCCTCTTCACCACAACATCAAATTCACAGATTTGTCTCACAACTTCTAATAGCACAATGCAGTCAGTAGGATACCGGGGTAACCTGTAAGGGGCAACCGGGCATCCATCAATCCTGAGGTAGGTGAATGTAGGGAACTGGATGAACCAGGCTCCATAGTTCTTTATTAGCCCTTTGGCTCCATCGAACAATCTAAGGTGCTCAACATTTTGGAGTGTCCGGGTGATATGCATTGTGAATGCATCATTGGGCCCTTCATTGCAAATCTGCTGGTGCCCCGATGCAACTTTGGATAAACTCTATAAATTATATTCTCGGCCCAATTGTTCCCTCGATCTGTAATCTTTGTATGGGTAGGAGATGGCCAACACATACATTATGTATGAAGACATAGTGAATTTCTTTGCCTCCAGGACATTCCTCAATTGTCTATCAATCTTAGCACTGATGATTCCTGCCCAGTGATAGTTAGTCCCCTGCCCAATTTTGGTGATCACATGGACCATCCAACTCTCCTCCCAAATAGCACCTACACTTTCAATCCCACCTTTACCGTATGTGATGGCATCATACATCTGTCCTAAACTTAATCAGCAGTTGCTGGGCAACTTCAGATGGATTTGTATTTCTGGAAATAGCGAGTTGATTTATCCGCTGATTTCTTGACTGGCTCATTCTCACAATAGTCCCTCAAGCAATAATATTCAAGGCACACACTAAAGGAAGATCCGGCATGCTGAAAGCTTGTGTAATAGAGGCCGGATCGTTGCCAAGACCTCTTCTCGGTAAGCAACCACCACTGGGTATCAGTACCCAGGAGCTTTCTAGCACATTCCAAGATTAACTCGTAACACTGGACCGCCGAAGGGAAACCTGCCACATGCACCAATCCAGAGCTCATCATCCCTTGCCTCAAGGCTGACAAGTCCCTCTCTGCCGTTCTCTGCTTGAACTCCTCATATCGCCAGGCACCAACATTAGTGTCAGATACGTCAGCTCACACAGAAGACACTTTGCTTTTGGGGAGCTGGTTCTTCATGTCTAGTAGTCCTTAATCGCTCAGCCTCGCAAACGGGATTCACACCCCCATACCACCCTGACTTTCCAACAGCTGTTATGCTTCATTTGGATCTCGCCCGCATTAATTCCAAAAATCATCATTAGTATTCAATTGTTATGCCTATTTCAATCCACAAGGTTAGCACAAATCATATAAATCAATCAAAATCCATTGCTAAATGTTAATCCTTTGAGATCTGGAGAAATCAGATAGTCCGGGAAAATCATGTAAACCGAAAAAATACCGTCGGGGCAGAATTTCAGAGAAATCCGACCCAGACGGATTCCTGCTGCCAAAGCATCATTAGTCAAATAAATCATTAGTGCAGATGAAAAAATAAAGGATAATCATTGAATTCACTCATTGGCAACAAGAAATAAGATTAAACAACAATCGCTCCAATAACTTTATCATCAAAACATTAAAAAAACAATGTTCTATTGTGAAACTAAAAATCCGTGATGAAAACGATTTTGTGATGTACGATAATGTTCGAAATAACTCCTACTACTAATAAGCCCAACCGGGAAAATCCTAAGCAAAATGAATTCCCAATACCACCAAAACCCAAAAAATAGTGAAACGCTAATTCAAAAATTCAAACGACCACGGGATCTTCCCTTCCTGAGTTCTAATGGTTTTGAAATTGACAATAATCAACAAAACTCAGGACGCAAAGGATTTCCGACCCCCAAAACTCTCAAAGGATGAATCCCTATATCAAAATAATGATGCCCTAATCTAAATAACCCGACCTCCGCCATTAAAACCAGAGCAAGCTTTAAGGTTTAAAGTATCAGCTAAAGATTTACCTAAAGCACTCGAATCATCACAAGACAGGAAGTCAACGTGATACAGGGACAAAATCGCTCAAGCAAGATGAAACCTTCATTCTGGGCCGAACACCGAGGAAAACCCTAACTTCACACAATAGCAAATTTTGCACTAAAAAGCAAGCAATCTAACCCAAGACCCCGTCCAAAGGATGCACACGCCGTCTCATGGATAAATAGAGCTCATAGGGCACGTGAAACAGGGTTCTATAACAAAAGACGGGTCAAACCCCGACTCTACAAATATGAAATCAAAACCAATCAAGGGCCGACCCAAAACTAACAATATCCAATGCAGAAACCCTCAATCACCACGCAAGCAAACGGAAGGGCAATGATAACATACCATGGATCGATGCGGAAGAAATTCGAGCCCGAAAAGTTGACCACACAGCAAACACGTCCAAGCAATGAAAACCACTGACACCGGCGCTCAAGCAATCCTCACGCAAACGAGTCAAGATCGATTCTCAAAGCTCAAATGGAAAACTTAATCGCCAGAGCAATCAGCAAGGGAGCAATGAAGTTAGAATGGCACTGAAAATGCCCTAAATCCGCCCTTATACCCGTCTAAACAAAGGTACGTCGACCATTAATGCGCGATAAGACATTTCTGACAAGTCCGGGAACCCGAGCCCATAACGGAATTTCGGAAAATCCTAGGATGCGCGGAAACATAGATTTCGCGGAAATACAAAAACTGGGGAAATGAGGAAGATCGAGATTTTAGAGCAGACCGGGAAAATCCGCCAGGACTGAAAAATCCCGAAGTCAGGCAGAAATCCAGAATCAGAGAATCCTGCCAGAAACGGACAAGGAACCAAGGTCCGGGAAAATCCGCCAGAGCTGGAAAATCCCAGATCCAGGTGAAAACCCGAAGTTTGCTAAAAACTCAATTTCAATTAATTCAAGCCTCAGGGCAAGGTCAAGGCTAGCAAGACCAACATGTCAAAACCTTAAAATGATAAATCCAATGAAACCAAAGGTTAAAAGACATCCGAAAAGAGGGTCCCTACTCCAAGTGGGGTGTGTGTGCAAAAATCCGCATACAACAAGACCTTGTCATTTGTCATCCATCCACAAGCTATCTAGAGACCTCTTGCAATCTAGTCTAACCTTTACTATCTATTCTAGTGCATCCACAAGCTATCTAGAGTCTACATGATCTTATGCTATCTTTCTAGATCTTGTTATCGAGTCATTAAGTCAAGTGCATCCATAGTCATTAAGAATCTTCAATATTTTTCTTAGTCACTGTCATAGGCCATATTTGCATACTCAAAAATCTGAGGGCAATTATTATATTCAAGCAAAATGGAGAAGTGCAATGAAGGTGAATCAATGGTGGCATGAAGATTTGGTAATATTGCTTTATGTTTTATGTCTTTATGCTTATTTGTGCTTCATTGTTTATTAGGGTTTGATTTATATGCTTTGCTGCCTAACCTTGATATTTAACCCTGATTTACAAATCCAAAATTCAAAACCATAATCAAACTTGTTAAGAGTCAAATCTAGATCCTTTATCTTTTATCTCTAGCTTATATATTTCTTAAAAAAATTTATATCTTAAGTAGTTCAATAAGTTATCCTTAATCAAACTTGGATAAATTAGCTTAGGAACCTGCCTATCCTAAGTAAGAAAGAATAAAATCTCAAATTATCCCTAATCACTAAGTATCTAGATTTACTTGATTCAACTTTAATTTTTCATCATCCCTTAGTCTTCCATAACATCATCATTCCAAAAATTAAGTTTTAGTACAAAGTCCAAGACTTTTCAAAAAATAAAATTAAACCATAATATTAAAAAAATCAACCATCATACACATTCAAATCATCTTATACCATCCAAACCTAAATAAACATTATAACCTTAGATATAGACATCCCTTATTCTAACATCAAACATCCCTCACTTAAACATACCAACATATACACACTAAAATACATATAACTAGGTCTACCCTTGCATGACACTTAGAAGGTCTTAAACCAAAAGATTATGGATTCAAACACTTATATAATGATGTCTCTTGGATATCTAAATTCTACATCATAAGGAGGAATAAAATACCAACTAAAATTCCATCAAATACTAAACATGAATGGAATTCTTGTAACAAAACTTGAATATTCACCAAGAACACAATAATTTTCACAAATGATGAAGAGAGGATGGGTACATCCCAAAACACTCTTCAAAACCCCCCCAAAAAAATCACAAATCACCCCTTAAAACTATGCAAGAAATTGTAAACAACTCGGAAAAACCAATTGAAACTTCAACACAATTTTCTTCATTGCTTTGGAAATATGATTACATTAGATTTTCAGTTTCAATGGACTGATGGACAGAAAACCATGTCCATAAAAACATATGAAAATACAATCCCAACATGCTCAAACAATATCCAAAAAAATATGTGCTTAAAAGCTATGCAAATCTACAAAATGATCCTGCAAATTCATAGTGAAACTCTACCACTGTGTCTTGGAAGATATCCAATCTTCATTGCTGATCCAAAAAATTCATTGCATTGCAAAAAAAATGTCTTCTCAGACTTCAAATACCCATGCCAATCCTCTTCTTGGTTTTTTTCCTTCTCCCTCAAAAATCTACTTCAAAATTATTTTATTATTTCATAATTTCCTAATTCTCCAACTCCCTGTCAAAGAATTTATTTCATATGCTTAATTTTACCTTTCTCAACCAGGTATGCCATTTTATGTAGCTGCATATTTATAATCTCAAAAAACAATTAAAAATAAATAAATTTCCATTCCCAACAACTCACCAAAGATAGGAAAAATAGTTTTAAATTCTTCCTTTTTTTGACTCTTGAAAAAACAGATGAATAAAAGCAATCTGGGTGCCCACTTCCACAACCCCTATTATTTAGGAATCATGCACAATTTTTTTTAAAACTCCACATCTCAATCCCAATTCCCCCATAATTTTTTTCAAATACTTAATAATTAAATGTTTTAAAATTGCTTTATTTTGCTTTTTCACCCACAAGGCAATTTGTTAAAGTTGCACAAGAAATTAATTGAAAAATCAATTTATTTAAAAATAAATATTTAGCCATCCTCAAAAAGTAATCCAAGCCAAAAATATGAAATATCATCACTCCAAAATTAAGAAAAATAGATTGAAACAAGATTACCACTAGGCCATGGATGCTCCTGCATCGGACACTGAAGGTAATTTGAAATGTTTCATGAGTTAAGCTCATAAAAATTTGTAAATTATATGCTCATCCTGAATCCATTTCTCTCCCTTATCTACCTTATCATTCCTTCTCTTCTTTCCTTGCAATTTGATATCTCTTCCATCATTTATTCTTCCCCTCCTCCTATTTCTTTTTACATAGTTCATCTCCCACCAATATACACTACTATGTTATGAAAAATCATAAAATTTAGCTTCCTCTTCTTCAGTAAAATAATAAAATTCATTTATTACATCCTCCTATATTATTGCTGCAACAATCTTTTCATCATCAACCTTGATTCAGTCTTTGTGCTTCTTCCTTTCCCATGTTTCCCAAAAGATAGTTTTCAGCTGCAAACTCTCTGTCTTCTATATTCACATCAATGTTAGTAACATAATCAAAAGATTCATCTTTTTCATCACTCAAAAAAATATTAGTCATACTAATCTCTGTATCAAATAAGAGGTCATCAACTGATGCAAAGGGAAGTTTACCAGTCAACTCAACATTCACTTTTTCATCTTATTCCTTAATTTCATCTCTAATTTCTTCATCTACCAATGCATTCTTTGCTACACCTTCCTCTTCTACATCAATCTTATAATTTTTGATTAAATCAATTTCAACATCATTTTCACAAAAATAAAATTTTACCTCTTCTTTCTTCTCAGCTACAACCATCTCCTCCATCTCCTTATCACATTCATAATTCACTTTTCCTTCAAAGAAGATATCTATCTTCCTTATCTCCTCTTTGAGTAGGAGATCTTCTTCATGTTCACCAAATCCTTGATCAAATATAGGACCCTTAAAGTCTATCATATTAGCTTCTACTTCCTCATTGAACTAATTTGCTGCAATTTCTTTCATCTCATCTTTCATGCCTTCCAAAAGACATGTCTCCTCAGCTTGAGATTCAAAAACTTCTTACCACTCATCTTCTTCTTCCGTAGTGTCACATGTATGACACTCTGCTTCATATTCTTTCTTCTTTGCATTCAAAATATTATTATAATGATAAAAAATTTACCATTACCTCTTATCCTCTCCCAATCTACTTTCAAATCTTCCATTGTTTGCTTCAGCTCCTCAAATTCTCTCACCTTGTCCATCCTCAGTCTTTCCTTAAGTTTCTCAAGTCTTGGAACTATCAAAATCCATCTAATAACAAAATTCCTTTTTCCTTTCTTCTTTTTCATTTCTTGAAACACTTACCACACACTCTCAAACTTCAACCTCTCAAGTATATACTGCCTCACAGTTGGTGATCGGTCTACACACCACATATATTCCACCCTCAGGTCCTGGTGCAAGCTGCCTCCAATTTGTGTTTATGCCTGCACATGCAGGAACACTAGCTTTGATACCACTGATGAAGAGAGGATGGGTACAAGTGAAAACCCTCTTCAAAACCCCCCAATAGAAACCTCAAATCACCCCTTAAAACTATGCAAGAAATTGTAAACAACTCAAAAAAATCAATTGAAACTTCAACACAATTTTCTTCATTGCTTTGGAAATATGATTATAGTAGATTTTCAGTCTCAATGGACTGATGGACAGAAACACATGTCCATACAAAAATCTGCAAATACATTCCCAACATGCTAAGAAAATATCCAAAAATTATGTGCTTAAAAGCTATGCAAATCTACAAAATGATCCTGCAAATTTATAGTGAAACTCTACCACTATGTTTTGGAAGATATCCAATCTTCATTACTGATCCAAAAACTTCATTGAACTACAAAAAACATGTCTTCTCAGACTTCAAATACCCATGCCAAGCCTCTTCTTGGTATTTTTCCTTCTCCCTCAAAAATCTACTTTAAAAATCTTTTATTATTTCATAATTTCCTAATTCTCCACCTCCCTGTCAAGGAATTTATTTCATATGCTTAATTTTACCTTCCTCAACCAAGTACACCATTTTATGTAGCTTCATATTTAGAACCTCAAAAAAAAATTAAAACAAAACAAATTTCCATTCCTAACATCCCACCAAAGATACAAAAAGCAGTTTTAAATTCTTCCTTTTTTTTTACTCCTGAAAAAGAAGATGAATAAAAGCAATTCTGGGTTCCCACTTCCACAACCCCTATTATTTAGGAATCATGCACAAAGTTTTTTAAAACTACACATCTCAATCCCAATTCCTCCATAATTTTTTTCAAATATGTAAAAATTAAATGTTTTAAAATTGCTTTATTTTGCTTTTTCACCCACAAGGCAATTTGTCAAAGTTGCACAAGAAATTAATTGACAAAATAATTTATTTGAAAATAAATATTTAGCCATCCTCAACATGTAATCCAAGCCAAAAATATGAAATACCATCACTCCAAAATTTCCACTCCAAAATTAAGCAAAATAGATTGAAACAAGATTACCACTAGGCCATGGATGCTCCTACATCAGACACCCAAGGTAATTTGAAATTTTTCATGAGTTAAGCTCATAAAAATTTGTAAATTCTATGCTCGTCTTGAATCCATTTCTCTACCTTATCTACCTTATCATTCCTTCTCTTCTTTCCTTGCAATTTGATATCTCTTCCATCATTTATTCTTCCCCTCCACCTATTTCTTTTTACATAGTTCATCTCCCACCAATATACACTACTATGTTATGAAAAATCATAAAATTTAGCTTCCTCTTCTTTAGTAAAATAATAAAATTCATTTATTACCTCCTCCTATATTATTGCTGCAACAATTTTTTCATCATCAACCTTGATTCAGTCTTTGTGCTTCTTCTTTTCCCATGTTTCCCAAAAGATAGTTTTCAGCTGCAAACTCTTTGTCTTCTGTATTCACATCAATGTTAGTAACATAATCAAAAGATTCATCTTTTTCATCTTGCAACAAAATATTAGTCATACTAATTTCTGTATCAAATAAGAGGTCATCAACTGATGCAAAGGGAAGTTTACCAATCAACTCAACATTCACTTTTTCATCTTCTTCCTTACTTTCATCTGTAATTTATTCATCTACAAATGTATTCTTTGTTGCACCTTCCTCTTCTACATCAATCTTATAATTTTTGATTAAATCAAATTCTTCCTCTTCTTTCTTTTCAACTACAACCATCTCCTCCATCCCCTTATCACATTCATTAGTCACTTTACCTTCAAAGAAGATATCTATCTTCCTTATCTCCTCTTTGAGTAAGATATATTCTTCATGTTCACCAAATCCTTCATCAAATACAGGACCCTTAAACTCCATCATATTGGCTTCTACTTACTCATTGACCTGATTTGCTGCAATTTCTTTCATCTCATCTTTCATTCCTTCCAAAAGACATGTCTCCTCAACTTTAGCTTCAGAAACTTCTTTCCACTCATCTTTTGCTTCCATAGTGTCACATGTATGACAATTTGATTCATCTTCTTTCTTCTCTGCATTCAAAATATTATTGTAATGATAAAAAAAGTTACCATTACCTATTATCCTTGCCCAATATGCTTCCAAAGCTTCCACTACTTGCTTCAACGCCCCAAATTCTCTCACCTTGTCAATCCTCAGTCTTTCCTTGAGTTTCTCAAGTCTTGGAATTATCAAAATCAATCTAATAAAAAAATGTATTTTTCCTTTCTTCTTTTTCATTTCATCAAACACTTACCACACACTCTCAAACTTCAACCTCTCAAGTATAAACTGCCTCACATTCGACTATCAGTCTACACACCACACATATTCCACCCTCAGGTTCTGGTGCAAACTGCCTCCAATAGGTGATTTTGCCTGCACACTCTGGAAAAATAGCTCTAATACCACTGATGAAGAGAGGATTGGTACAACCCAAAACCCTCTTCAAAACCCCCCAAAAAAAACCACAAATCACCCCTTAAAACTATGCAAGAAATTGTAAACAACTCAGAAAAATCAATTGAAACTTCAACACAATTTTCTTCATTGGTTTGGAAATATGGTTACAGTATATTTTTAATCTCAATGGACTGATGGAAAACAAAACATGTCCATAAAAGCATCTGAAAATACATTCCAAACATGCTCAAACAATATCCAAAAATTATGTGCTTAAAAGCTAAGCAAATCTACAAAATGATCCTACAAATTCATAGTGAAACTCTACCACTATGTCTTGGAAGATATCCAATCTTCATTGCTGCTCCAAAAAATTCATTGACCTGCAACAAAAATGTCTTCTTAGAAATCAAATACCCATGCCAAGCCTCTTCTTGGTTTTTTTCCTTCTCCCTCAAAAATCTACTTCAAAACTATTTTATTATTTCATAATTTCATAATTCTCCACCTCCCTGTCAAATAATTTATTTCATATGATTAATTTTACCTTCCTCAACCAGGTACATCATTTTCTGTAGCTGGATATTTAGAACCACAAAAAACAATTAAAACAAAATAAATGTCCATTCCCAATAGCCCACCAAAGATAGGAAAAACAGTTTTAAATTCTTCCTCTTTTTTAACTCTCAAAAAAGTAGATGAATAAAAGTAAGTCTGGGTGACCACTTCCACAACCCCTATTATTTAGGAATCATGCATAGAGTTTTTAAAAACTCCATGTCTCAATCCCAACGCCCCCATAATTTTTTTCAAATATTTAATAATTAAATGTTTTAAAATTGCTTTATTTTGCTTTTTCACCCACAAGGCAATTTGTCAAAGTTGCACAAGAAATTAATTTATATGAAAATAAATATTTAGCCATCCTCAACATGTAATCCAAGCCAAAAATGTGAAATACCATCACTCCAAAATTTTCATTCCAGAATTAAGCAAAATAGATTGAAACATGATTACCACTAGGCCATGGATGCTCCTGCATCAGACACCCAAGGTAATTTGAAATGTTTCATGAGTTAAGCTCATAAAAATTTGTAAATGCTATGCTCATCCTGAATACATTTCTCTACCTTATCTACCTTATCATTCATTCTTTTCTTTCCTTGCAATTTGATATCTCTTCCATGTTTTATTCTTCCCCTTCTCCTATATTTTTTCTTTTACATAGTTCATCTCCCACCAATATACACTACTATGTTTTGAAAAATCATAAAATTTAGCTTCCTCTTCTTAAATAAAATAATCAAATTCATTTATTACCTCCTCTATTATTTCTGCAAAAATTTGTTCATCATCAACCTTGATTCGGTCTTTGTGTTCTTCTTTTCCCATGTTTCCCAAAAGATAGTTTTCAGCTGCAAACTCTTTGTCTTCTATATTCACATCAATGTTAGTAACATAATCAAAAGATTCATCTTTTTCATCTTGCAACAAAATATTAGTCATACTAATCTCTGTATCAAATAAGAGGTCATCAACTAATGCAAAGGGAAGTTTACCAATTAACTCAACATTTACTTTTTCATCTTCTTCCTTACTTTCATCTGTAATTTCTTCATCTACCAATGCATTCTTTGTTGCACCTTCCTCTTCTACATCAATCTTATAATTTTTGATTAAATCAGTTTCAACATCATTTTCACAAAAATAAAATTTTACCTCTTCTTTCTTCTCAACTAGAACCATCTCCTCCATCCCCTTATCACATTTATTAGTCACTTTACCTTCAAAGAAGATATCTATCTTCCTTATCTCCTCTTTGAGTAGGAGTTCTTCTTCATGTTCACCAAATCCTTCATCAATTATGGACCCCTAATGTCCATCATATTAGCTTCTACTTCCTCATTAACCTCATTTTCTGCAATTTCTTTCATCTCATCTTTCATGCCTTCTAAAAGACATGTCTCCTCAACTTCAGATTCAGAAATTTCTTCCCACTCATCTTCTTCTTCTGTAGTGTCACATGTATGATAGTCTGCTTCATCTTCTTTCTTTTTTGCATTCAAAATATTATTAGAATGATAAACAAAGTTACCATTACCTCTTATCCTTGCCCAATCTACTTTTAAATCTTCCACTACTTGCTTCAGCTCCTCAAATTCTCTCACCTTGTCAATCCTTAGTCTTTCCTTGAGTTTTTCAAGTCTTGGAACTGTCAAAATCCATCTAATAACAAAATACCTTTTTCCTTTCTTCTTTTTCATTTCGTCAAAAAATTACCACACACTCTCAAACTTCAACCTCTCAAGTATAAACTACCTCACATTCGTCGATCCGTCTACACACCACACATATTCCACCCTCAGGTCTTGGTGCAAACTGCCTCCAATCGGCGCTTCTGCCTGCACACTCAGGAGCACTAGCTTTGATACCATTGATGAAGAGAGGATGGGTACAACCCAAAAACCTCTTCAGAACCCCCCAATAAAAACCACAAATCACTCCTTAAAACTATGAAAGAAATTGTAAACAACTCAGAAAAATCAATTGAAACTTCAACACAATTTTCTTCATTGCTTTGGAAATATGATTACAGTAGATTTTAAGTCTCAATGGACTGATGGAAAGAAACACATGTCCATATAAACATCTGAAAATACATTCCCAACATGCTGAAAAAATATCCAAAAATTATGTGCTTAAAAGCTATGCAAATCTACAAAATGATCCTGCAAATTCATAGTGAAACTCTACCACCGTGTCTTGGAAGATATCCAATCTTCATTGCTGCTCCAAAAAATTCATTGACCTGGAACAAACATGGCTTCTCAGACTTAAAATACCCATGCCAAGACTCTTATTGGTTTTTTTCTTTCTCCCTCAAAAATCTACTTCAAAACTCTTTTATTATTTCATAATTTCCTAATTCTCCACCTCCCTGTCAAAGAATTTATTTCATATGCTTAATTTTACCTTCCTCAACCAGGTACGCCATTTTTTGTAGCTACATATTTAGAACCTCAAAAACCAATTAAAACAAAA
>VDFB02249797.1:0-14293 GCA_007258455.2 Sequoia sempervirens
GTTGGAATTCACTGGGTTTGGTAGGTTCACTACTTGGGGAACCCTTGGAATAGTGGACGGACCCATGGTGTAGTATGGGATGCACCGATTCCCCTTCCCAGTTGTTAGACTATATACCTAGCCTTGTGGGGTTGAGGATGAACCCGCGGTGTAGTATGGGATGCACCAAATCCTCTTCCCATTTGTCCAATGGTGCAGAAGACCAGAAGAAAGGATAGGACCCATGGTGTAGTGCACAATGCACTGATATTCTTCTCTCTGGGATGCATTATAGACATGTGATAGCCATTGTGATGTGTTAGCTAACTAGTCACACTATGTATGTGATGCATGTTGGAGCTTGTCACTATGCATTTGTGATGTATGTTGGAGCTCCTTACTATGCATTTGTGATGTATGTTGGAGCTCGTTATTGTGAATTTATGATGTATGTTGGAGCTCATCACTGTGTCTGTGAAGTATGATGGAGCTTGTCACTATGTATATGTGATATATGTTGGACCCTATCACTAATGTGAATATGATAGATGTATGAGACAATCATTGTGTACCTATGATGTGAAAATGTGGGAGTTACGGTTGTACTTGCAATGTACATACGAGATAATCACCATTGTACTTGTGATTTGTGTATGATTCAATCACTGGTGCACTTGTGATATGTATATGATCCAGTCATTGTTGAACTTGTGATCGGTGTATGATCTAGTCACTGTTATACTTATGATCGGTGATCCAATCACTACTATACTTGTGATTTGTGTATAATCTAGACATATTGTACTTGTTAAGTGTATGAGCTAGTCAGCATGTGTATATGGAGGTATCGCGTGACTTACATTGTGTATGATCTTTGGGATTATGGTATGATATGCCCCTTGTGAATATTGTGAATGTTTGTACACATTCTACTTGGTAATGTTTAGTATGGACCCAACACTTGATGGAAAAGCTATTATCATTACATTATAATTGGCTAAGTTAATAGCTTACTTATACTTAATTAACAGTCATGGGTTAAAAGGTGAGATAATAGATCTCATACAAGAGGAGAGATTGAACTCCCTCTATCATTGTGGGGCGAACTACAAAGCCTCTAATTTACCACGAGGGGATATGTAGGCAAGGTCATCACAAACCCTCGAGGCTTAGGTTGTAGGTCTAGGAAAGACCCCAGTTGTATGAGCTTAACACCTTTTAGTGTAAGCATATAAGTGGGGACGTTGATTTGTTGTCCTCTTGATGAATGAAGAACTTTTGTAATTAGCACTTCTAATTAGATGAAGTTGCTTGATCAGTTAAGTTGGTAGATATGGTAAATTGTTTAAAAGAAAAAAATTGTTGTGCTCCCGAGGGGATTTTATAGAAGGTGCTAATTTTGTTTCTTTTTTCTCTTCTGGTGCTACATAGAAAAGATAGTATTTCCCATAGATGTCTTATGCTGTGTTGGAGTTTTTCTTGGAGCATTCTATGGCCGGTTTGAGGATAGATATTATGTTCCAAATGCCCTTATTGATAGCCATTGTTATTTCAAGACAACAATTTTGAGTGACATTTTTTAGGTAGTGAAGCATCCGAGGGGTTTTCCTCTTTTGAAAAGCTCGATGGTTGGGGAATCTAGAAACATCATAAGAAGTTAGAACAACTTGACAAACAGAATCAAGGGTAGTTATTAGGTAAATATATTGGCATCGGCATTTTTTAAAGAGCATGATGGTGCATGTCTTCAAATGAATTGGACCTTGAAGAAGATCATAAATACATATCTTAATAAGTATCTCTATATGGAAGGAACAAACACCATTTTCTTTTAAATTGGATTAACTAGCATTTAAACTGTGCCAAGGCATAGATATATTTTTTTGTTTTGACTCAGGTGAGTGAAATAGTTAGTTCCCTGTGAATGCTAGATGAGTTCATTACTTGCTGGGATATAAAAGTGGAGATGGTGTAGGCTAATTTATAGTTTGGAAATTTTCAATAAAGGAATCATGGCTGCTTACAAGTGGGATTAGCACTTGGGATGATAAAATTTCTATAGAGGTCAGTATCAAAAAGATGAAGAGAATGAATGAAGAGGATTGCAAATTACAATGATTATAGAACTTTGTCATAATCTTGAAATAGAGGAAATGTTGCAATAACTGAATATAGTTTCCTAATCTAGCTTTATGACATCCGGTTACCAAGTCAAAGAAATTAGTCTTCAATATCTAATTGGAAATAGCTGAGGGAGTTCTTATCCTACGTTTCCAAAGAGCCAAAGCAATTGCAAAAATATAGGAAACATGTCCTATATTTGTGAAGTAAATAGTTTGAAAAGTAATTATCAAAAACAGATGCAACAATCATCATCATCATAGTTGAAAGAGTCAAGCAACCTCATTCCTCTACGCCTTGTTGAAGGAATTGTTGAGTTTTCAAGGGAGTGAAAATAGGGAAGTCTATTTTTCAGCGCCAAGTGGAGTTTTGGTCAAGCAAGAATAAGTCTTTAGGTCTTTTGATTTTGTCCTATTTTTCCTCCAATGAAGGATAGAAAAGAGAAACTTAGTCTCATTGTAAGGGAGTTCTTGTTCATTCTCAATGTTTTATTGTAATCTAGAAGGATTCTTTCAGTGGAGGACAACATTATAACTCAAAGAGACATTTTGTAGGCTTGTACAACAGTGTAACACCTTTTCAAATCAGTAAAGTTAAGCAAATTTTCCTTCTCAAAGCCTGTTTTATTGTGCAAAATAAGTCATTGATGTATTATCTTTTGATTTATATGCAAATCCTTTATTGTATGTCTCATATCTCATCACCTTCAAATAGGAAAAACTCGTATTTAGTGCAGGTTATAAGTTGGTTTGAACAACTATTAAGTGTGAAATTTTTATTTTCCTCTTAAGCTATAAAATTGAAACCTTCCTATGAAACATTTATGTATTAATATGTGTAAATTTTTGAGTTGTTTGAGAACCAATTGAATTATTGAGGGAATTGTCTATTAATACAACAATGTAGGCTTCAAAAAAATCATTTGGTGCATCACCTTAGGAAAAAGTAGGTTCATTTTCATATTTCCTTCTTACTCTTTTCCTTAGTAAGACAATAGTTTAGTTCATTTTAGGTGAGATATCAGAGGAAATAGCCTTCTATGGAGGTTCCTTTTTGTCATAGGTAACCCACAAACCTTGAAAGGATCTCATGTTTCACAAATAAGCTAAGTTTTGTAACTTAGCAAGGGCACAATATTGAGTGATAACAGGAAGATTATTTAGTAGACATACATAGCAGACACCTATGTAGATATGTAAATCCAAATGTGTGAAGTCTATATCCTATGCATGATTTATCCAACACAATCTAGAAATCCAACCTAAGGAATTTGAAATTAAATTAACCAACTTGGTGATTTAGACTATTTAAATATAGCTAAATGTCCTTCTATGTAATATAGGTGTAGGTTGTCATGATAGGCCAAAAATTAGCAATATATGGAATTTTATGAGGAGTATGTGGTGACTTTTTTTTACCCAAATTGATGAAATGAAAAGGGTTTTAAGGTGGGTTCTCAGCTTTCCACCAATATAAAATTATTCTTTAAATTTTAATTTAATAAAATTATTCATTATTCATTTTTTCTATTAGAATTACAGCCTAAAGTCTTGATGATAGGCTGATTAAAAATATCTACCTTTCTTAAGCATTATCACATTTTTGAATTTGAAACATGTGTCATTCATACTTCCACATACTATGAGTTAAAAATAAACCAAATTTCATGAAGTTTTGATGAAGTTAAGGTGAATTCAGGACATGCAGGGATTTTATATTTTTTAAAAGCTGATAAAAATCACAATTAATTATTTACTTGGAAAAATTACAAAAAAATATGCATCACATCAGACATGAGTCCTCTACTTATATATAAAATATTATAAAAAAAATATTATCATTTATTTATGGTTAGGGCAATTGAGACGGACACCTACTTCTTATTTTCCTTGAAATTTAAGTACTACTGCATTTCAAATTTTCTCAAATAGATTTATTTTATTTTAAATAACCTAGTAGTTTAGAAACTTCACATCTTTCTGAGATTCTATTCTTTACATATTTTGAAATAATATAGACCAACTATTTCAGATTTTTTTAAGTCAAGAGTTGCCTAAAACTAATTTTGCTGAATTTTTGCCACTTGGGGCCTATTTTTTCCATGATCTTTTATGCCTAATGCCCTTGCCATATGAGTAGAGAATTTTTTACTATAAATTGATACATTACAATACTTTTGATTTAATGTGGAATGGGAGCCAAATTGAAATTATTCCAAGTCCACTATAAGCCACTTGGATAATCCACATGGTTCAAATAATTAATCATATAACCACCTTAGATATCTTCCATGATATATTTACATTCGTATAATTCTAAATAGCTAATTAATGTTTTATTTTCACTAGATTTCAATTCTAAATAGCCCAAGACAAGTGATATGTAGTGAGTGATCTACTTCTAAGCTTGAAGTTTCAAATATGAGAACCACTAGGTGGGTTAGCATTGATTAGAACTCTATCTTGATCATTTGAGTCAAGGTATTTGTTTCTTAGTATTTGTAGTGTAGGAAATTATATACCTTTACAATTTCACACTATGTTTTGGTTTCTTAATTTATTGGACTTAATTAAACTTCTAATTTTCCAAATTATGCATTTTCCCAAATATTATTTCAAAAGTAACAAAGGAAATTTACATTTAAATTATTTCAATTATCTTTTAATCTGCCTTGGGATATGTGTAATTAACACAAGACTTATGGGGCAGATGGATCCTTCAGTCTAAAATTGTTTTTATTTTTTGGTGGCATTTAATTTATTTAGATTTAACTTGCAGGACAACTTTTGAATCATTTTTTTTTTTTTTTTTTTTTGGAGAACTAGATAAACTATATATTATGTTTTTGTCAATTCAGAGTAGCATTCTAAGATGCACAATCAAGAGCTTCTATGAGAAAATATTATTATCAAGAGCATTTAGAGTAGATTTATCGAATTCTTTATTTAGCAAATCCGGATCTAACATCATGTTAAACTTGCTTCTGTGTGTTTATATTATCTTGTGAGCTAATATGCATTGTTCTATTGATATTTCGTAACCTTTGACCCATCATTCTGATAACTGAGATCCTACATGGGCCATCTTGCATGAATTCTCCTTGAATGTTCCTAAAAGTGGCTAAGTGTTTTGTTTTCGAACCTTTGGGCCATCGCTTGCTTTCTTCCTTGCATCCCTCTTCTATCACCCCAAATCTCCTTCTTCTTCTCTCTTTCTTTCCATTTCTCTTCCCTGGCTTTTTAGGTCCATTGGGCTTTACACCCACTTTCTCTCTACCACCTATCCTTTCTTTTGGTCTTTTAGGGGTTGTACTTCAACCTTTCCCTTTACCTCTTACCTTTGTTAGGGTAAGAGGTAAGCTTTCCCTCCAACCCTTGATTCCCAATATTCTTTTGGAAAATCAACCAAGTTTTTATTTTTCAGGCATCAAGGACTGGGCTTCCCTTTTCCTCCTTCCTTCCCTTCTTCACAAGTGGTAAACCCTCCACCCGACCACTGATGATTTCCTTTTGGATGTTGAGGTTCTCCCCTTTACCATTTACCATTTCATGGTAAGCGGTAAGCCACAAGGCATCCACCCAATGCCCAACTCCCAAAAATATCTTTTCCCTTCTACCTTCTTCTTTAAGCCCCACTTTCTTCTCAAAGGTTTTAACCTTCTTTCCCAGGGTCCCCTTTCTTCCAAATCCATCTAAGTCCTTTGATCGAACTTTTGGATGTCATACTTTTGTCTTACCCCTTATTGCTTTGTGTTGTCTTTGAGGTAAGCAATAAGTGATAAGCTTGACTTCTGATCTTCGACGACTGATGAGTCCTTTCGGGATTCAGTGTTTTCCCTTTCCTCCTATGCTTTTCCTTGCTTAGCGGTAAGTGGTAATCCTCATGCCCGAACTCCAAAGCCCAATGTCGGTGCCAATATAGCATTAAGTATGAAGTACAAGGGATGCCCAAGGTCTAATGTCTGACAAGGTGCTACTTTTTAGGCCTATGTACCATGTAATTATGTAAAGTTTTCCTTTCAAGCTTGACACCCTAACCTTTCTATGGATTTTGGCATGTTTTCTAGGTGACACCATTAATGCTTGAAACACTTCCTCAGCTACCTATTTAAACTTCTTGGCTTCAAGGAAAACATTCAATACATTCTCTAACTTTTGAAAGTGGATTCCATGGGTGCCCATGCCCATTTATTGCAAATTGTTGATCTCTCTTGATGGGTACATGCCCTAATCATGATCTTCATGTAATGGTGCCATCCTTTCATGCAAAAAATTCATTGTTAAACCTGGTTAGGGTTAGGGTTCAGTTTGTGGTTCCAAGTTATGCCTAATCTATAAAGTCAAGAAAAATATTCATTTCATGGGTTCTTCCTGTTTCTCCTCCAAGTTTTTCTTTGGAAGACATGCATTTTGCACTCTACAATTGGAAAGATTGGCTTTTTCCTCTAAATTATGAAATTGAGTAAGCTTGCCTCTTCTCAAATTTTTTATGTTTTTGTAAGTTCATTTCCTTCATATCTAAGTGTTTGTTTGTCTTATCATGCATACATGTTTGAGTTAAATTGTTTATAGTTGTTTCAAGAAGCCTTCCTTTCCTTCCAACAACTTGTCAAACCCTAAAATTCTTGTATGCCTCTAGGAATCGACCAACTAGAGATCTATGTGTGTCCCCTAGTTCCTCTTCATAGATGTTGTTGAGCAATCTCAGCCAGGAAGAAACAATTTTTTATCTTGGTGTACCACCTCCATTTTCCTTGTGAGTTGTTAGAGTAGGGTAGTGGTAGGTTTTCATGTGTTAAGTTAGACCAACACATTGCACTTGGATCGAAAGAGGAAGTCGGCCTACTTTGGAGATTCAACCTCATATGTGCAAAGGTCCCACACCTTGAGGTTGTTTCCATTGTGTCATTGGAATGTTGAACTTTGTGTTTAGCAAGGTACAATTTCATGTGACAATAATTTGGCACATTTGGTGAGACAACTTTCTCTTTGTTGAAGAATTTGGTGTTTTCTATGATGCACTTGGCCTTTTGAGGTATATCTTCAAACACCATGGTGACTCCACTCAAATCTACTAGTTCAAGAAGTGTTAGTTTTACTTCATCCTATTGAGGAGTTGGTGTTCTTCAACATTTCAACCTTTGGAGGAAATTCTACAAGAACTTGGTGACTCTGCAATATCCATCTTTGGGTGACTCTGTTGGTATGTACCCAAAATCTTTGGTTGGGTAGTCCTCTTCTTTCCTTATAAAATTTTAAAGTGTTTCCTACTTTTCCATGCATAAAAATATCAAAATTTAATGGAAATCATATGTACACTCCCCCATTTCATGATAATGTCAACTTTGCACCTCCCAATCAGAAATATCAAGCTAGTTATGCCTCCCCATTCATTCCATAGAACCTTGTTGTTGTGGGTTTTCAATATTTTCAAAATGCTAACCACCCACCACACCCTACTCAAGCTTCCTGGATGCATAAATAGTCTTATCAACATTCTAGGAAGCTCCTTGTTCTTCCTTTCAACCCCAAAGTATGAGCACTTGAACTCATGTCCATAATGAGGGATCTCCATAGACAAATAATTGGGATTAAGGAGTAGCAAACATTTGACCTAATGTAGGAGGAGTGGTCTAATCAAGCCTATGAGGGGCAGCAAGGTTTTTCCCACAACAAGATGAGCTTGCTCACCAAGATCACTATCCTCAGTAGCAAAATACATAAGCTTAGTGGAGGCATGAGTAGTAGTCAGAGGCACAAAGAAGACAAAATCACGAGTATACAACAAAGGATATTATTGCTAGGCTACAACAACTCAGATTTTCCCTTTCTCTAGCTCAAATGCCTAAGACTCAAGTAGCCCTTTATGTGCCTAGTTTCAAACAAACAACTCCACCAGTTACAGAATAGCCTTCTAAGGAGGAGGTAAGAAGGCATAAGTTTTTAATTTTTAAGAACCCTAACAAACCTCTTGAACTTCTATTTTCCCTCCTTTTTTTCCAGAATGACCTATTGTGTAGGAGGTATACAAGCACAAAAATTTTAGTTTCAAGAATCCTAATCAACCTCTTGAAACTCCTGTTGAACCTCCTATGCCATCAAGTAGATATCCTATGTTTGAGATCCCAAGTTTTGAGAGCCTCCATTCCTCACAAGAACCCATCCTTGAGGAGGCTCAAATTTTAACTCCTATTGAGCAACTCCTTCCAAAATTTCAACAAGAGTTTCAATGACCTTTTGATCATTTTTCTCCCCTTATTGCTATTTCACTATTTAAAGGTGGACCAATGGTATGGGATCCTAATTCATCAAAAGAACAAAAGAGAGAGATATTCCAAGCTAGGAGTGAAGAGGTTGGTATTGAAGATCCTTCATGTGCTCTAAACAATGAGTGCCTTGGTCTACTGTAGGAAATTGTTGAAGATAATAAGTTGCAGCAACAAGACATTAAAAAGGTAAAAAAAATTGATACAGTAGAGGAATCAGTCCTCTCATTTGATGCACTCCCTTATTTTGTTTAAGATGAGGAGGAAAGATCATGTATACCTACAATAGAAGAAGCCTTTGAGCAGCCTAAGCTTGGATTGATGGATGAAGAACTCCATGGTTTTGGAGCAGCAACAACAAACATGTTTATCCCTTGCTATGGTGGATGAAGATCCCCAATTTTTTGAGGTCTATAGTTTTGAGGTGGAGGACCAATTTTGGGATGTTATAGAAACCTTTTGTTCAGGTTTAAACATCAAATCATCACCCACCAAAAAAGAGCTTTATAGGAAACAACATAAGAGTGAAGAAGTAGCAGAGGATGTGGCAGTCGTTACATGCCAAGAGTCTATTTTTGTTGCAGCTAGTTGCCAAGAAGAGATCAAAACAGAGAGACAATCTAAAGGATTTAGTTCTTTAGTTGAAGTGTCTCACAAATATAAGGTATGTGTTGATCAATTGTGCATCAATACAATTAATTATGATGTATGTTGGTTTTTTGTTATCCCTGAATGTAGTAATGTTGAATATGAGGTCTTCATTCAAGGTGAAAATTTGACCTTTGACATTAGGGATAATGTGACTGAGTTAGAATGCTTCATGTGGGACCAATATGTGAAAAATCCACCATTGAGCAACCACACATTTTCCTAGAGAGTGATGCTCTTGTTGCTCAATTTGATAGTATGCTCAGCTTCAAAGTATTTTCATTTGAGGTGCATGAAGAAGAGATTCCTTGTGTAGATCAAAAATAGGTTTGGCATATTTTACATCACCATGTGAGCTAGAAACTTTCTCTTTTGGTTTCAGTTCATGCAATGAGGAGGTCAACGGTATTACAATGGCCTATCCTTTTGTGAGGTGAGTTATCTTCCCTCTATAGAAGGTTTGCTCTTGGATGTGACCTATCATTCAAAAGTTCACCCCTACTATTGTATGTTCACCTAAGGCACTAGTGTTAGATGAATCTAACACTTGCATCATATGGTTCCCTTGCAATGGAAAATTTTATAGTGAAGTGATCCTTCACCTTGAAGAATCTTGTGCAGTTCCATGCATGTGGAAGTAGTTTTCAGTGGTTGCAGTTGGGTGAAGTCTACAACTATGATCTGAGGGAGATCAATTCCTTCAAAAGTTTCATCTTTGACAGAGGAAAATTTCCATTTTTTCTTCCTATTAGTTTCATGTATATATTGTAAATATCTTTCTTTCCATGAAGTGATTTTTCACACCCTACATTATCCTTAACGGGGTATATGTTCTTAGCTTCCATGCTTTCCTCCAAGTGTAGCCTACACATGTTTTTTTTTCTCTAAGGAGGCCTAACTGTGAAATTTTACCCTCATGACTTTGTTCCCAATGGATTGATAAGGCCTTTGGATTCCATGGTTAGCAGCCAATCATCCCTCTGAAGTCACCATAAATGTTATCATTTCATGCCACCCTTTGATGACCCATCATTGATAACCAATCTAAGAGATCCTACATGGGCCATCTTGCATGAATTATCCTTGAAGGTTTCTAAAAGTGGCTAAGCTTTGGGTTTTCAAGCCTTTAGGTTTTCACTTTCTTACTTCCTTACATCCCTCTTTTATCACCCCCAATCACCTTCTTCTTCTTCTCCATTTCTTTCTATTTCTCTTCCTATAATTTTTAGTTTCACCCATTGAACTTGACCCTTTCCCTCTACTGGCTGTCCTTCCTTTTTAAAATCAACTAATTTTTTATCTTTTAGGGGTCAGACTTTGACCTTTCCCTTTACCTCTTACCTTTGTTAAGGTAAGAGGTAAGCCTGCCCTCTGACACCCAATTACCGATATGCTTTTAGAAAATCAACCAAGTGTTTATTTTTTGAGCATTAGGGATTGTTCTTCCCTTTTCCTCCTTTCTTCCTTTCTTTGCAAGAGGTAAACTCTACACTTGACCCCCAAGGATTTAATTTTGGGTGTTGGGGTTCGCTCATCCCCTTTACCATTTATTGTTTCATGGTAAGTCGTAAGCCATAAGGCATCCACCCGATGCCCAAATCCCAAAAATATCTCTTCCCTTCTGCCTTCTTCATTAAGCCCCATTTTCTTCTCAAAGGTTTTAACCTTCTCCCCCAGGGTCCCCTTTCTTCCAAATCCATCTATCCTTTGTTCAAACTTTTGAATGTCATACTTTTGTCTTACCTCTTACCGCTTTTCCTTGTCATTGGCAAGCAATAAGTGGTAAGCCCGACCCCTAATCTTCAACAGCTAATGAGTCCTTTTGGGATTCAGTGTTTTCCCTTTCCTCCTATGCTTTGTCATTGGAATGTTGAACTTCATGTTTAGCAAGGTACAATTTCATGTGACAATAGATCCTAAAGCATCCAAGCATTTTCAAGTGTCCAAATCCATCAAGCAAACCAAGATCAAGTTCCTTGGAGATATGTTCTTGTCTTCAGTTCTCTAAGGGAAGCCATTGGGGTTTGGTGAGTTGGTAGCAGTATCGTTCATTCATCATTTCCCTTCTCCGACTGTCATTGGACAGGTTTGGGGGGCGTTTTGTGATCAGGTTGAAGAAGGATTCCGCGATGATAAAGAAATTTTTTCATTGTTGTAATTTTTCATCATTGTTGTTAAGTGATGAAAACTAGGTTGCAGACTTTATTTCTAACTTTTTGATAGTGGAACCTATACAAAATAGAAGCTAAAATCCAACATCAGAGGATTGTAGAAAGTGTTTTCAAAAAATACCCCCTTAACATTAAGGATCTTCTTTCCCAACATTTCATTTTTGTGAACCTAACTTTCTTACATCATAATTTTCTAATTTGGAGATCTTTGAAACCCTAGATCTAGGTTTTGCATCATCTTGTATTGCATTTCATTTAGGGTTACATATTGCATGTTTGCATCATTTAAACTCATAAAAATCTAAAAATATTGCATACATTCTATCTAATAGATGTCATTAAAGCATGTTTAAGTCATTTAGATCAGCATTTTAGTCAAAATTACATTCAATAAAGATATCATTATGTTCATATATTTTCATTTAAATTGAATTTGCATTTCATCATATTTTTGGAAAAATTATCACTGAAGAATTTGTTTGCAATTAGGAACAATGAGCTTAAATATCAAGTTAAACACTCAGATTAATTTTTTTAGAATCATGTCCAAGGACTCATTCACCCTAGGTTGAACATATCCTGGTATAGGTGATTTTCCAAAATTTTGCACTCCTTTGTCTTTTTTTGCTTCATTCTCCTATACATCTCTATTTCAGTTTCAAAAATTGTATATCTTTTTAGTTGTTTTCCTTTAGTTCAATTGGAGAAAGATAGTACATTGTTTAAAATCAAAATTGGTATTCAAAAGTAATCATTTTTATGTTTTTACATCTAAAATTAGTGAATTATTATATTTCAAATCTAAAAATTGCAATATCTTCTTCAATACTTGTATTGTGATTCCTATTTTTTGATGTTTACTATCTTTATTTAGTGCCTTTTGTCTATTTTGGGTACAATTTTGGTTTGGTGAAACTTGAATGAGTATCACAACCTAGTGTCTTGTTTCCAATACTTCAGTGAGATGTAGTTCGAGACTCATTACATCTCGTGTTGGTACAACCGTTGTAGATCTTAGCTTTTCCAACTCTTTCACTCATAGTGTTGACACTAGTCAACCGATTTTGGACCATATCTCTGATCCTATGATTGGATTCATTGACGTTCACCCTCATAAAGGCCAAACCAACTTGTCTCTTGATATTTCTTTCTCAAGTAGTGATATAATTAAACATGCACTCGATGGTCCTCTTTACATAGCTAGAAGAATCAATGAAAGTCCTACAAATATGATATTAATTGGTTTTATGTGTGTAGAGAATGTGATCACTGAGGAATTCTTATTTGTGCATAAACTTTTCCAAGATCTTATGAAAAATTGAAAGCATGGATCAAAACACATGATGGCTTTGATTGCCCTACAATAGGTTCAATCACTCTTCCATTAAAAGTTGGACTGAAGCAATTAGATGTATCATTCTCTATCATCTCAATGTTAGATCAATTTTGTATGAAGTTAGGCTATCCATGGCTATGCTTCATGAATGTCATCTCATCTATCATCCACAAGTGCTTGAAATTTCCATTTGATAACCAAATTTTTACAATACATCATAGTGGATTTAATCCTTTATCTTCCCAAGAGAAATTTTAATTGGATTTCTTTTGGCCTAAACCTATAGAAGCTATAAAACCTCATGGAGATTTCATTTTCAAATCCTATCAAAAGTTCAAAGAAAAATGTATAGTAGAGTTATCCCTTGCCAATATCCCACCTAAAACTAAAAGATCCATATTCATTCCTCCCACTCTAAATGTTGTGGGTAAACCTATGCTTGAACCAAAAGCTCTCTTGAATAAAGAAACAAAGTATAAAGCTATTCTGCCACCTGTATCCTATAAGAGACCAAGAGATAACCATACAATTCCCTTTATGCCTCGTAAAATAAAACAAGTTTATAAGCCTAAAGATAAAGTGGTTTCGCAACCCATTGAGGTCCCTTTCATTCCTCTCCTAAGGGAAGAAAAGAGATTGATGTTTGGAAAACCCACTCCTACACCATCACAACTTGAAAAACATGCCAGAAGAAATAAAAAATGTTAAAGAGTGTAGGCATAGATGTCATGCTATTACTCGTCAATTAGAAGAAAAGAACAAATCAACTCAAACAAAGCATGATGATTCTCCACCTTTTCCACAACATGATATTTCTACACCACAACAAAAACATGCAATGGAAATTATCATTAGGCCTCATGTTGTAATTAACTTGGATAATGATGATGAGAGTGCTAAAATTGATGAAGAAGTGCATAATGAATTGAATTTTTTGTTTTCCACTTCTATAAACTTAGATAGATGCATTTGGGATTATCCTCCCCTAAAAGAATTGAATCACTCGTGTTGGACCCGATGCTTGTCCTAGTATGGAAATTTTCATTGCCCCTTTGGCTAGTTATCCACCTTCGGTATATGATGAACATGATTGGGATACAAATGAACTTTTGGGGGTTGGCTTGCATGTTGTTGGCTCTCAAAAAATCACGAGGGTTTAACCACAAAAGGTTTCCAAGCTTTCCGCGGCCGTTTCAAGGTAACAAAACAAAGTTTGAAACAATCAAACCTTCTACTCTTTAGGTGCTGCAAGACCAAAGGCGGGTGTACCTCTCACGAGATATCTGGAGACTTAACTTTACCCAATAAATCCACTTACAACACTTGTTCACAATGGCACATGGGAGTGAACACATGAAATTCAATTTGAAAACAATGACAATATTCTTCTCTAAGTCCTAAATACTCAATTAAAAGGAACATAATGAGTTTATAATGATGAGGTGCAGAGACTAGTGCCTTGTTGGGTATGCGGAGTCAAATGAGATCAAGATAAGCAACACTTTCTGGAGAAGACACAAATTATTTGGCATATGCTTTGTTTACAACTTGTATAAACATGAAACCATGTAACTACTAAGTTCTACTTCAATAATCCAAAATGAGTTTCTCTTATTACTGTGATCAATAAGAGGATTTAATCTTTGCTTGAAGGAACCAATTGATTGATCACACAAATACAACAAATGTGTATCGATAAATCAAACATAAACTTGCTATGTTAATTTAAACAACCAGAAAAATCATTCATGGAGACAACTTAGCAGTATTTTT
>VDFB02249803.1:0-10324 GCA_007258455.2 Sequoia sempervirens
GATTCATTCAATTGTGTGCTCCTTCAGATGGAAAATCGCATGAAAGTGGATGCAAAATGATGTGGATGAGATGAGGAATGAAATGATGTAAGTAGGTATGTGAGTAGATGCAAGATATGGGTGTAAAATGAAGCTCAAAGTTGTAGCAATGGTGGATGCTTGTGAGTGCTTGAGTGCTAGAGTGAATGCTTGAATGAATTTTGTTGAATGTTAGTCATTTAGCAAGGGAGATTGGAATGGACGATGGGGATTGAAAGAGGACAAGAGATCAAGGGTTGAGATAAAAAAGTTGACCAAAGGAATTAAAAATTCCTTTTTCATGTGCATGGAAAGGATAAGAGGAATTTAATATTCCTTGGGAAAAATAAAAGGAATTTAATATTGCAAGATATGTGTGCCAGAAATGTGTGCAGGTGAAATATCCTAGTCTAAAATGCAAAACGAAATGAAATGCAAGCAAGGAAAAACACAAACAACACCTCAACGATTGGCCTATTAAAACTTGAACAAAAATAAAACAAAGAAAGTGAGTTACCTTGTCCAAATTGATTGATTGGTTGGCCCTATTGATTCATTTGACTGTGTGCTCCTTGAAATGGAAAATAGCATGAAAGCGGATGCAAAATGAAATGGATGAGATGAGGAATGCAATGGTGTAAGTGGCTATGTGAGTAGATGCAAGATATGGGTGCAAAATGAAGCTAAAAGTTGTAGCAATGGTGGATGCTTGTGAGTGCTTGAGTGCTAGAGTGAATGCTTGAATGAGTGTTGTTGAATGTTAATCATTTAGCAAGGGAGATTGGAATGAATGGTGGAGATTGAAAGAGGACAAGAGATTAAGGGTTGAGATCAAAGAGGTGACTGAAGGAATTAAAAATTATTTTTTTAATGTGCATGGAAAGGATAAGAGGAATTTAATGTTCCTTGGGAAAGAGAAAATAAATTTAATATTCCTTGGGAGATGAGAGAGGAATTAAAAATTCCTCAAAAGGACTTTGGGAAGACAAAAAAGGAATTAAAAATTCCTTGGGGGATGGGGAGAGTTGACCAAGGGCTTAATTAGGCTAGTTGATGAATGATTAGAGGAAGGTTAGGTGGCTAATGAGGATTAGGAGCCAACTTGCAAAAGTTGGAGGATGTGACACCTCCTAATCATGGATTAGGAATGTGCGAATCCCTAATGATGGGATTATGAGGTGGTTAGGATTAGGTGGAGATTATGGCAGATGAGAGATAAATGGAATTCCTTGGACGAAAGGAATAAAGGGTAAAGTATTTAATTATTTAACTAAATACATTAGGGATTTAGAGGACTTTAGGGGTATTAATTAAATAATAGCAATATTACTTAATTAATGCAGATAATAGGATATTTAGATCAAAAAGGATAAATTTGACTAAACGTAAGTGGCCAAATTTAGGTGTCTACAAGTGCATTATGAACTTGGCTTATTTATGGTAATAGTGGCAATGCAATCATCAAAGGGTATTATGTTAAGGATAATAGTGCTATAATCATGTTTGATGGCAGCATAATTGGCATTATTGTTGTTCCCTAAATTGGAGGCTTTGTCATGGTCTTACAAGGGAGTTTTAAATATGGTATGATTAAAATTTGTTTTGCCTTGTGAATCGCCTATCGAAATGGCTTGATTTTCAAGGTCTTATATGACATTTTTGAGTGTCCAACATCTAGATGTTTTGTGTCCTTTTTCATGGTGATATTCACAGTATTCATCTTCCTTCCACTTATCAGGTTTGATTAATGAGGGTTCATAGTTTTTTATTTCTAGTAGTTGGATGACATTGGATTGCAAAATCTATTTTAGGACTGATTCAATGGGTTCACCCAATTGGTTATATTTTCTCTTGGCACATGGAGGACCTTTGCGTTGTTGATTGTTTTGGACTGCATTCAATGTTTGACCTTGACTTTGTGATTGGGTACTTGATGAGTTTGATGTGTTTGATGAAGGACCTTTGAGGTGAATGGTTGGACCTTTGGTTATCACTTTAACATCAACAACTCCATCATTTGTGAAATTATTGTTTTGGGACCAATCACTAGTACAAAAACAACAATAAACTATTGAAAAAACTACTAAAAATTGCTTATAAATGACTGAAAAATGGTTGCGTCAATAGTAGTAGTTTATTGCCAGTCATTTATAACACAATTGAATTGATGACTAAACCATTTTGAGTCATTTGGTTCATCAATTTGGTCATTAATTTAGTTGCCTGATTGATCAATTTGGTCATTGGTTTAGTCATTTGAGTGATCAACTTGCTCGCTAATTTAGTCATTTGATTGATCAATTTGGTCATTGATGTAGTCATTAATTTTATTTAGTTTTAAATTGGTCACTTATTTAGTCATTTTTTATTCACTGGTATATTTTTTCATTAATTTATTCATTGATTGATGTTAACTAGTCACTTATTTAGTCATTTTTATTCACTGATTTTCGTCCATTGGTAGTGTATTTAGTCATTAATTTTAATCATCATTTTGATCAATTTGGTAGTTTATTTAATTGTTTTTGCTCACTGATTTCTATCAACTGATAAGTATACTGATACATTATTTATTAACTGCATTATTATTATATTAGTCATATTTATTAACATTGAATTTTCTTAGTTGGTAGTATATTTAATCGATTGGTAGTTTATTTAAATTTTTTTGTTCACTGATTTCTGCCTATAAGTGTTGGAAGTGATACAATGCTTTAGTTGAGGTTTAAATAGAAAAACATAATCAATCATTCATTTTCACATAATGAAACGACTATTAAGAAGGCAAAATATTGAAATTTTATTGAGAAAACATGTTCTTACATCATATACAAGACATAAATGTGACTTTGCTTTGAAAAATGTATTGTTACAAAGTATGTTTCTCAGTGCTATGACTAAGAAAACTGAGTTACAAGGCCTTTTTTATGGTTATGCAAGATATTACAATTTTGATGACAATTCTATGTTGCAACTTATTTGCAACTGCACATACATGTATGTTTCACTCTCTGCAACTTTTCCTCTTCTCTACACCTCTTTATTTGCTTTGTATTTACTTTTTTTTCTACACCCTTGTTCTTTGCATCTAGATCTACTGCTTACACATCAACATATCCCCTCTTCTTTAATGCACTAGTTTGAATGAGTGGAACCCAAACAAAAAGAGAAAAAAATAATCAAGGTGTTTTACATTACAGGTGCAGTAAGATAGAATATTCTCTATTCTACTCATAGAATGTACACCCAAATTAGATTTTCTAGTTTTTTTTTGGGTTCAACTTATTCAAGCTCAATACATTCTCTATCTGCAACTTCACTCTCCACACTTTGCTGCTGCTAACCCTTCTTTTTCTCTTTTGCACTTACAACTAACTTTTTGTGATTTTTGTCAAATATTTTAGTGGCCACTATACAAATATCCCTATTTTTTCTTTTAGACGGATGGCTCCATCTATTTTGTCTTGATGAGGAAGGGGTATGTTACTTGAGACCTATAAAATACATACATTTGCATCTCCTATTCCTTTCAATGTGACTCCATGTACAATAGATAGTGAGTGAATCCACCCAATGCCCACAACAACACCATCATGCAGATCAAATACCACAACTGAATCCCCTTCTTAGATTTTATCAATAAATGCTTGCAAAAACAAAAAAAATACACATTATATTGAGATATAAAACACACATTATGTTGTTTTTGATAGTTGTATGTATTGTCTTATGTCTTGGAACAAATCAGTTTTTGTATGTGCTTTTATAAAATACACTATTACAAATAAGCTATAAGCTTCCATATGTAAGTTATATGTTCTCCCTTAATTTCATAATCCATGTATACTAGCTAATTACACTTCACTACTATTCTAATGTCCAACTTCTATCAAATAGGTAATGATTACCCTTATTTACATAATAAAACAACCATTACTTACTTGAATAGTACTTACTTGCATGTGGTTTCATAGCACTCGCCTTGAGTTCAGCATGACTACCACTATGAATATCATGTGTATTCTCGTCGATTTCATCATCATAACCACTATCAATGTCATCATAGACATTAAGTTGTACAACTTTGTGGAGAGTTATATTGACAGGGCATTTTTCTTTTTGTCCTTCTTTCATATAATTGCTCTGCATCATGTGGTTTAATCATCATGAAAAAAATAATATAAGTCAAGTAAAGAATGAAAAAGCTATAATTCTTTGTCCAAAAGAATATTTTAAGCATGAAGAATGACAAAACATGGGGACAAATAATTAACAACTATTATATTAATTACCTCAACTTCAGGACAACTAAGACAACTGTGTTGCACATTCTTGTCCACTTCATTACTATCAATATCAATAGCTTTGTTGACACCCTAAATGCATTTTTGTTTTCCTGTTGCTTTGAAAAAATTGCTATGCATGTGGTTTAACCATCGTGCAAAAAAATATACAAAGCTTTCAATAGTCAAGTAAAGAATGCAAGCTATAAATTTTTCCAAAAGAACATTTTCTGGAACACTCCAACAATAAAGAAATTGGGTTGGATTCTCCTACGCTCAAATTTCAATAATCTACATATTAAGAAGCATTTGTATAGAACTTCCAAACAAGAAGAAATGAGATTAATAGAGCCTCTTACCTCATTTGAATCCATGGATTTATGCTCATTCCATACAAAAACCATAGGGTTAATAGTTTCAAATAACTGCAAAACTTGGTGATTGAGACCTAATATGCAATTCATTACCTTTTGGTACCCTTGTTCATATGAGTTGACATGATATACAGAGGCTCCTACTAGGCATTGAACATATGGCTATGAAATTTCTGCTGACGAACTAGATTTCAACTTCATCCTACTCTTAGATTTACTAGCATCTAGTGCTGCCATATAATTGACAATATCTTTTGTGTCTGTTTTCTATTTTTTTTTTCCACTTAAAATACAATGTCAATTTCAACCTATAGTCGCTTCAATAAAAAAATGAAATAAATAAAACAATGTAAATTGAACCAAAAATCCATACACTTGTTGCAAATTTTTCCATTTTGGTATGCAACTCGCCTCAACCAAATGTATATCCAGCCCTCACATTATCTCTTGCTCACTTGCCTCTATTACTCTTTGCCAAATAGTCTTTGGAATGCATACTTCTTTCAATGCCTCCCACTCTTTGGGAGATAGACTAGATTCGAACCTCTCTTTTCCCATTATGATTGTTTTTTTCACATGTATCTATAATTTTTCATCAAAACTCTCATCCTTTGCTTGTAATATTTTATAGAGATTTGTCCACCTGTAGTCTCAAAAGAATTTTCCATTTTTTGTATAAAAATTTTCCCTTTCGTGTGGATCTTGATCTACAAAATTTGGTTGTGAATATCGAATGGAGCTACATCTTACACCCAACTCGGTGGCCCACCTTGTAGCATTTGGCCCAATGGGCTCACCATCTCTCGATACCTCAAGCAAGAATGGCTTCTTGCCTTCTAATTTTCTTTCTTTTGTATTCCTCTTAGTAGATCTGTACAAATCTTGACTCAATTTTTGTCTTTTGACAAAATCATCCACATCTTCTATTAAATTACCACTACCAATATTTCTTGTGTTAGGGTTAGAAATGGCGGATCTAACAATTAAATGCAGATTTTAATTAATAAGCGGAGAAACTAAAACATACATAGAATAAATCATAGCACAAAGAATTTAGCGTGGTTCACCCAATCCGGGCTACATCCACCAAATCGTAGCCATCAAATACTTTTATTGTCCAGTGTAAAACCTATTACAATCTTGCGAATAATCGCATTTTTCATCATACTGTAATACCCAACCGAACCCCCTTTTAATAAGCTTTGAAGCTTCCAGATTTTGGGTTCTACAAAATTGGATTTTTCTTTTTCATTGATACATGTCGGGGTGTACAGTATACCATGGGCTATACAATATAGCATGATCAGTCACCACACACCAACAATCTCCCTTGAGTAGTCGGGCTCCACACCATCATCTTGTTGATGCACTACTTCCATCAAAAGTTCTACATGCAACAAGTGAAATTTTAGGCACAACAGATGTAATCGGTCTCTCTTCATGACTTTCATTAACCGAAACTTCATACTCCTTGGCCACATTAGATGTGGCATGAGTAGGTATATTAGTATCGGTCTTCATGGACTCCACATTATTAAACACATCCTTTAATGTTGAAAAAATAATTTGTAGACCTATTGTTCCTTTGCCTTGATGTTTTTCAATAATCTCACTTAGACTTAGTCCTAAGAGATCATCACAATATTACACCATGTGCTATATCAGGTTACACATCACCATGTGCTATATTAGGTTGCACATCAACATGTCTTATATTAGGTTACACATCACCATGTGCTATATTAGGTTGCACATCACCATGTGTTGTACTAGGTTGCACATCATCACAACTATCATTTTCACCAACTGCATTTGTTGAATCATAAAAGCATTGGCTTCTACGAGATGGCAACATTGTATCTTTCTTTTTCCTTTTGTTTTTTCTCCACATTTTCTTTGCACTCTTTTTGTTGCCTATAAAACAAAAAAAATAATATCATATTATGTCTTATGTGTACATAAAGCTCTTGCCTATAAAATTTGATTAAAAACTATTTAACAAATAATATACTACTTAGTGGATTTACAACTTTCCAAACCAAGACTCAAAAAACATTCATTATTCTTGGCCACTTTTTCAGTATGCACACACTCATATTTTGTCTCTAGAATTTGAACATTATGGTCACTATCATCTAATTTGCACCTTATAGTACTTGTCTTCATTTCCTGAAGTCCAAATAAACAATAATGAATAAATCAACAACTTGAATCAGTAAAACTTTATTGAGTTCATAAGTTGATAATTGTTGACTTTCCAATCCACTGATAACTACAAAAGAAAACTGAAAATAGAATTTAGTTTACAAATTAAAAATAATTTGTTGTCAAAAACCAAGAAAATGTTTACAATTACAAGTATCAAAAAAAAATTCCTTAGGGATATATTCACAAGAAAATAACTCATAAAAACATAACACAAGAAGGATGAAGGAAAAACATAGTCTAGTTCATCATGAGGTGTGTTAGAACCTTAAAAAATTTCCTAGTTCCATCATCACAATTTACCTTGAGCTCCATGACCCGAGCCTTGACCGTTCTATTCCTTTTTACTTTTTTACTAAACATATAATTTTTTTAGGTCTAACTGACACTGAAAGACCTATACAAAGCCAAAAATCATCATATATATACTTAAGCAAAAACATGTCTAGCTAAACACATTCTAGATCTCGTAACAGTCTCTTACCACAATCCCATAAGAAAGATCATAAAGGCATGCGGTAGGGTGGTATGAACCACTATATTGTGGAAAGATGTGACGAAGCATGCAATATGGTGATAACCGTTAATGTAAACCATAGTACCACAGTTTAAATGAGTCAAGCTTGCGGTATAGAGGTAAGGTTCCCGCTACCCCGTAGTGAAATGCAAAGAAGCATACAGTATAGTGATTTATACCCCTCTATCCCATGGAAGTTATAGAAAGTGGTGGTGATAAAGTGGTATTAAATGCACAAATCACATCAACCATCCAATCTTGTAAAATCAATGGTGCATATTCAAACCGGAACTACAAGAAAAATATTTGGTGTAAGGTTTATATTAATGTTGACATGATTGAGCTCAAAAGCCATTAAACCAAGAATTCAACATTCTCTTTGCACTCATTTACAAAAATTATCATGTGGGGAGCTAGAAGTTTGAGGAGGTTAAGCTTTGCAACCATCGTAACCCAGTTAAGTGCACAAAACTCTTGTGAATTAAGTTTTACGAGTACAAGACTGTTTTTGGAATTTTGCATTTCAGAAGTATAGGAGAGGTAAGATAGTTAAATTGTGAATTAATTTTTCCGAGTACAAGATTTTTTGGAATTCTGCATTTCAGATACACTAGGAGAAGTAAGATAGTTAAACATCATGCTGCCCAAGAAGAAAGAACCTCGAACTAAAAATGAAAAATCTAATGTTAAAAAGAGGTCCTTACACTAGTCTATCATGGATATACTCCCTGAATCAATTAAGAGAGGATTTAAGAATGTTTTTAATGATGTGGCTCATAGTTGTAGAGATGCCCTTATCCCTATCTCCGGGTGGGAACTATTCTGGTACTTTTATGACAAAAGGGAGGGCAAGATTCTGGTGTCAAATCCATGGGCATTAGATTTGGCCAAGTTAATTTTCCCAAATGCTTTTATAGATGTAGAGTTCATCAAAGTATTGGCTTGGAGTTATCATCTTGCTACTAGGTTTGTGAGATTTCCAGATGGTTCACCATTAGTTGTGTTGACTAAAGCGATCATCATTGAATGTTTTGACCTAAACAAACAAGCCCTAACTAAAATTTATTTGCAAAGAAGTAAAGAAGAATATACTAGATTGAGGAAAACCCATAGAAGTGATGAAGTACCCATTTACATGAAAAGGGGTGTGAACAACAAGGCGATTCCTATATCCCCTTTTGCTACTGAACCATTTGAAGTCTCAGATTTCCAATTCTATTTCAAGAAAACCTACTTTGTTGTCTATCAAGTACTTGGGATAGATGTAGAAGAGTGAATGCCAGTTAGTTTAATGATGATGGCTATGAGGATCCAAAAGCCTAAGGTGAACATTGAATATGATTTTTCCTCATATCTTGAGAAAGCATTGCATGAATCATTTTTGCAGTCAGGGAAAATAAAGCCTACATAAAATTTAGGCAATATTCTTTGTTGTGCCACCTAATATTATACCAGAATAAAGATAGATGGAGCAAAAGGATGTATTTGGGTCAAATTGACAAGCAGGGGAATTTATTTCCATTGCAACTATGGTGTTATATATGGGACAACAAATGTAAGAATTCAAATTATGTGATATTCTATGATGATTTTGTGTATAGAATGATTTCTTGGCCACCAACCACCAAGACTACACACACTTGTGTTACAATTGTTAATACCTTTGGATTTGAAACCTGAGCAAGGCCATACTCATGACTTTAGTGATTGGTTTTTTCTACCAAATACCACAATAATCAAGATTTATGGATGCCCATAGGCCCACATATACTGCCAAAGTTTGTCCCCCTTCAATTATCCTTTTTAGAGTTCATGTGGCTGATGCTATGGATGGAAAAGGATGTCACGAGTAAAAAAAGGGAGGGTACATTTCTACTCAATTTGACATGTTGGGAACTATCAGTGGAATCTGATACACTTGAAGAGCTGCAAAATTATCTAAAATCAAGGTACTCTTTATAGTATGGAAAGGAAAGAGATTTTGACCTTGAGGGTCACATGAATTTTGTAAGACACACCATCCTTACCAAGGCTATGGTTACTCACTAGGTTGAATATGAAGAAGATGTAATCAGAAATTATTTCACTCCTCAACAAGTATTTGATAGGAGGATAAAATGGGAACTTATGAAAGAGATTGAGGAAGAAAGAAATATGAAGCACAACGATTTTTTGGGTTATTTCGTAGAGGAAGAAAATCTTGTCAAGAGGATTGATATGATAATTTATAAGTTTCATGAATTAATTAAGACTGCAACAACTATGAGGGACCTTGTCAAATTGTATTCTAAAAGGCCAAGTAATATTGTAATTACAAAACTAACTCTAGATATTGTTTTAGTATGTCATGCTTCTCTAGGATAACCTCCTGAATAACCACCTTCTAAAAAATAATAGACACAAGAGATAGAGCCAACTTTTTCCTATGAAATAAGTGAGGAGGTTGGAGATACAAAAGAAACAGTTAATGTGTTAAGACATTTCAAGGATGATGTTGAAGTGGACCAACCTATGCTTGAAACTGAAGCCCATAGGCCTAAAGCTAGAGTTGATATTGAGGTACAAGGAGAAAGAGAAATGCATGAGGATGACAGGGTAGTTTCAACTTGCAAGTTCTTGGAAGATGACGAATTTATCAAAACCCCTGAATTTAAAGACTTTTGGGTTAAGATGAAAATGAGAGAGTTTGAAGCAAGGGTTGAATTAAATAAGATGGGGGCTGAGGAATCCCAACATGACCAAATAGTAGCCCAAAATTTTAATGAATTAAGGATTGATAATATGGATGTCATCCCATAAGAGGCTAAAGAGATGATTTTGAAAATTAATATACTTATTGTCCCTGGTATGGAATTAAAGAAAATGTTTTTAATTGATCAAGTGAGAACATAGGAGGACCCAATGTTGATTGCTAATTTTGACTCAAA
>VDFB02249807.1:0-15516 GCA_007258455.2 Sequoia sempervirens
ATAAACTTTGAGATCTGCTTCCCCATTATATATGTCATGGGTATGGCTTCCACCCACTTAGTAAAGTACTTAGTTGTAGTTATGATGAATTTGTGGCCATTAGATGAGGTGGGTGTGATTTTCCCAATGAGATCGAGTTCCCACTGCGAAAAGGGCCACCGTGTGACAATAGGGTGAAGCTCTTGAGCTGGAGCATGGATGAGGTCCCCATGTTGCTGACATTGTAAACACTTTCTGGCATGATCATGTGCTTCTCATTCCATTGTGGGCCAATAATACCCCATCCTCAACAATTTCTTGGCTATGGTCATTCCACTCGAGTGTGAGCCACATATACAATTATGAACTTCGGTTAGAGTGGTTAATGCCTCCTCAACATTTAGACAGCGCAGTAAGGTACCTTTTATGATTCTACGGTATAGAGTATCACCTAAGATGACAAATCTGGATGACTTTTTAACAAAGGTTCATTTTAGGTTTGATGGTAGGTCAATAGGTATGACTCCTATGCCAAGGTATGTATAGATGTCATGGTAAGGATCGCCGGGACCAATGATTTCACACACATATTCTGATTTCGGTACCTCGAATGCAGGAACGAGAAGCTGCTTGATCAAGAATTCATATTTTGGCACGTTGTGAGGGATTTCTAATAGGGACCCAATTGTTGCCATGGTGTCTGCTACTCTGTTGTTGGTTCTTAGAATCTGCTCAAATGTTATTTCTATAAAAGATTCTTTGAGAGTCTCCACCAATTTCTTGTATGGAGTGAGCTTGTCATCCTTGGTCTGATATTGATTATTGACTTGATTTATGATCAATTGAGAGTCTCCATACACTTTGAGAGCTATGATGTTCCATTGCACTGCTATCCTGAGACCTATGGTTAAGGCCTCGTATTCTGCAATATTATTAGTGCAAGGAAATGCCAATTTGTATGACCTTGGTATGCAATCCCCTTGTGGGGTGATGAAGAAGACACCAGATCCTGATCCATGTTGTGTGTATGAGCCATTGAAGTATAGTTTCCAATGGTCAGTTATGTTGAGGTTAAAAATGGATTCATCTAGAAATTCTGAGACAAGAGGATTCTCAAAATAAATAGGTGCTTCTGCTAGTTGATTTGCAATAACTTGTCCCTTGATTTATTTCCTCTCTACATAATCGATGTCATACTCTGACAATATCATCACCCATTTTTCCATTCTTCCTATGAGAATTGCCTTTGATAGTAGATACTTGAGGGGGTCAATTTTGGTGATGAGCTTTATATTGTGTGCCAACATGTAATGTCTAAATTTTTGTGATGCAAACACTACTGCGAGGCATGCTTTCTCGATGAATGAGTAGTTTAGCTCATGACCGACCATTTTCCTACTGATGTAGTAGATGTTCCTCTCCGTTCTATTTTCGTCATGCTAAGCTAGGAGAGCTCCAAGGGCTGCTGCTATTGTTGATACATATAAGATCAATGGCTTTCTTGGGATGGGTGGCATTAAGACTGGTGGTGTCAGTAGATATTCCTTGATTTTGTTGAATGCCTCTTCGCATTTAGCATCCCATTTGTAAGCTACTCCCTTGTGGAGTAGGTGAGAATATGGGTTCTGCTTGTCTGCCAGTTGTGCTATGAATCGTCAGATGGATTGAAGTCAGCCTTGGAGGCCTCTTAGTTGCCTTAATGTTTTTGGTGCTTCCATCTCGAGGATTTCTTTCACCTTTTCCAGATCCACCTCGATACCCCTCATGGACACTATGTATCCTAGCAATTTACTTGATTGTACGCTGAAGACACACTTCTTGGGATTTAGTCTGACTTTGTATTCCTCCAGTCTGTCAAAGATAGCACTTAGGGTTGCTATATGATCTTGTCTTTTTCTGGACTTAGCTAAGATATCGTCGACATAGTCTTCGACAATTTTATGAATCATGTCATGGAATATGTCTCGGCCCTTTACGATATGTTGCTCCCTACATTCTTTAGGCCGAATGGCATCATGTTCTAGTAGTAAGTCCCCATGGACAAGTGAAGGTTGCTTATGTTGATCCTCTTTTGCTATCATGATTTGATTGTATCCTAAAAATCCGTCCATTAGTGATAGCATCTCATGTCCTGCTATCATATCTACTATCGTAATGGAGTGTTACGGGGCGAGAGTCATCTTTCTGACGTAGCTTTGTTTCCAAATCTCGGGGGTATGTATAGATTCTAATGGCTCCATCGGGGTTTTGAAACAAAGTACCAAGTTTGATACCCATTTTGGATGAAATGATTAGTAGGATAAATTACGCATCTAACAACTTTTTGAGCTCCATTTTGACCAATAAAAGTGATTTGAGGGATGCATTTTGAAACTTTTGTTTGGTCAGTTGCTTGGATACACTGCAAATGATGAACCAAAGTCTGGATCAAATATTTGGCGTATCAACGCAACTCGTACAAAGTTTATTTTTCCAGCACCGCCAAGAATCTTTCGGAGTTCTTGCTCTTACGATAATGGTGATTACGCATAAAATGTGATATGCGGGGTCTCCACCGTTCCTAGATTTGTAAGTTACTGCATTTTTTGGCCAAGGCCCTTCAACTTTTCACGATGAATATCTCTTAAAGGAAGATTGAATCCTTCGTCACCAGGCACTCAAGGAGTTTTTTCAGCGTTGGATGCGATCTAACTATTTTTACTTTTTTCTTGTCGGAGAGTGCCACAGTGTGGTTTTCACTCAAGGACTTGGATATGATTCTTAGTTTCTCACTTTTGCGAATGAAGGATTCAATCGTTTCCCCGTAATAGGCATGCGTGTCCAACTCCATTATAAACCCTACCTTGTAATCCCCATCTAGAATGTTATCCCTCAATCCCACTTAGACTGAGGTGCCTCATCATTTTGAATGTATGGGTAAGGTGTCCCTCGTTGAGTCGTGATCATTGAGTTGGGGATATACCTGGCTGGAGCCATGATTGTTGAATGCAGTTCGAAGGATGGGGTACTAATCATCTGGTGGTTTCCTCAAATAACCTAGGTAGATTGAATTTGGCGGTATCCTCATAGCTCACTGTATAGGCCTTAGTTCATAAAGTTATGTATGTCTCTACCTATGGATATTGGTACTTACGCTAGTATTTCAGAATATTAACCATTCTAACAAGGCTTAGACCACGTATGGATTTATACTTGGAGGGTACATCCAAGGCCAAGATTTGTTATGGAGTGCATCTAGCATGATAGGTGTGTAGGCCCATTGTCATTTTGTCTAGTCTTTGATTTTACTGTTGTAGCCATTGCAGGCATCATTTGTAGGCCCTTTCTTGTCATCCGAGCAGTGAATTTGGGTTGATTATTTCATCTTGATATAACATGTAGAGATGGATCTACTTCAATAACCTCTAGCCAAGGTCTCCCTAGCTTGTAGATTGAGATAGTCTTGAGCGTTTGTGATGTGGAAGCTTGGTTTTCTTGTGGACGTCCCCGTGATCTAGGAGATTGTGGTAACTCTCCTATCACAAAAGCATTGTTAGGGAGCTTGTAGCTTCCACAACCGTCCTCTTGGATAATGAGCTTGATGTCAGAGATGGTGGGAATGATGGGAATGGCAGTTGTCTCTATCGCAGAAGTGGACGCGAGAGTGGCGGGGTTGATGTATGGTGTGGATGGTCCCTCATCATTTTTTGGCACTTGGGGGATTTTGTAATATTTTGCTTCAAGATTTTTGCAATATGAAAATGGTTCGGGGTCTCCATGGATAGTAACCTCTTGTCCATTATGTGTAAATTTCACACATTGGTGGAAGGTTGATGCTACGACTTTCATTGCATGGATCCATGGGCATCCTAGGAGGATATTATACGGCAAGTCAAGGTCCAAGACCTGACAAGTAGTTTCCATGAGCGTTGGCCCTACTTGAATAGGAAGTTTAATCATGCCTTGAGACACTCTTTCTTGGTCATCATATACTCTTATCGTGATGCCCTTTCCTTTGTTGATGGAATCTTTTGATATTTTCAACTGCTTGATGAGGCTAAGAGAACAAATGTTCAAACTTGCACCTCCATCCACCAAGACCCTTTTTATTTTTCTCTTATGTACAATGGCTTCCAAGTGAAGTGCACGGTTGTGAGATGGTTGGGCGAAGAAATCTTGGTTAAAAAATGTAAAGAGATTAGGTGTTATTATATTTCTGACCATAGCTTGGAATTGCTCCGCATCGAGATCTGCGGGGACAGTGGATGAGGCTAATGCTTCCTCGAGAATATTTTTATGCGCTGATGATATTTTTAACAACTCCATGATGGAAATGTGTGCTGGTGTTCTCTTGAGTTGATCTAGGACATTGTAGCCATTAGGAACGGATCTAGATGAAGGGACTCTATTTGGTTGGGATGATCCTGCGATGGTGACTTTGCCGCCTCTTGTGGTGACTCCACAATCTTCGGCATGGGCGCCCTTGATGGTGATGACCATGCAGTCCTAATTTAGGGAGGCAACGACTAATTCATAGACATGATTTACATTTCCCTTTCCTTTATCATTTTTGTTCCCTTTGTTGCCATGATTCGACATCAGATTCATGTATATTTTAAGATCTTGATTTCCTATAGGTTGTTCCACGTTTATGATTTTCTTATCGATGAGATCTTGGATGATGTTTTTGAGTCTCATACAGCCCCATTTGTAGATTAATGGCCTTTGATTTTATGAAATTCACAAATTTGATTCTCATTATACCAAAGAGGTTTGACATCGGGTTCTTGGTAATTCTTGAATGTAGGAGGCTTGATGAGTTTTTCATCAATCAAATTTTTCATTATGTCTTCAAGTGGTTCCCCAAAAATGGTGTATTTTCATTTGGGATATGTTTTACATTGAGGTGGTCCCCTTTGGTCATTAAGATTATTGATGGTTGGATTGTTGTTGGGTTGATATGTCATGTGATGAGTGTTTTGGTGCTGTGTTTGGATTTGTGGTGTGGGTGTATGTTGGCGTGGGGCACTAATGACCACCTTGGCATCGACGACACCATCATTAGTAACGTTTTTGTTTCTTGCCCACGTACGAGGTTTATCATTGTAATTGGATGGTGGGTAGTTGTTTTTCTATTACGTGGGTATGATCAATGTTGATTCCGCGGTTTACGGAGTCACAAAGGAGCTCTTCGATGCACAAGCACCTTGAGGGGATCAATGGAGTTGTATGACCCCCAGACCTTGAGATGGGGAAATTAGCGACCTTCAAAGGTTGGCTATGATGGTGCAAACTTGTTGTTCTTCTGGCATGGTCCACTTGCTCTGATTGGCCTTGGATCGCCATCATTGTAGGAATGAGGTGAATGATTCACCCTTTCCTTGTTTTAGAGCTAAGAGTTCTTCGAGAATAACATCCATTGTAATGTTGCATGCATAATTTTTAATGAATGCGTCCCTAATTTCTTGGAATGTTCTAATGCCTAAAGGTAAGCGAGAGAACCATTCTATAGTGTGACCTGCCAAGCTCCTAGGAAATGGCCAAATTAGATAAGTATCGTCATATCCGACCTCCATACAATGAACCTAGAATTCCCTGATTGGATCTTCAGGGTTTCCCATCCCTCGATATTTGTCAAATTTGGGGGTTTCAAATCCCTTTGGGAATGGTTTCATTACTAAGCTCCTATCAAATGGATAGGGACACAAGTTGCTTGGTGTTTTGGTTGTTCACCCTGATTGAAGGTCAAGCACTTGTTGTGAGAGAAACCTGAGTTGTGTCATCACATCATTTTGGGGATCAGGGGGTGGGATGAAAGTGTTTTGGGGTGTTTCAATCATAGGTTGGATGGGTGGGTCGGTCGGTGCATTGTTTGATGGTATCTGTATGTTTTTCCGAGTGAGGTAGGCTTCCACCTACTTTTGTATGAACAACACTTGTTGTTGATCTTCTTGTTGTTGCACTAAGATTTGTGCTTGTTGTTGTTCCAACAACGCTTGTTGTTGTGCTTGCTGTTATTCAGACAACACTTGTTGTTGGGCTGCCAATTATGCTACTTCTTGCTACTCTTGGTATTGCTTTAATGCTTGTTGATATGCTTGCAATTGTGCTACTTGTCTTTGTGCAAGAAGTTGTGCTCGATATTGGGCTTGTTGTGCCTGATATTGAGCTTGCGCTTGAGCTTGCACTTGAGCTTGCGCTTGTGCAGCTTCTGCTTGTGCTTCTTGTTGCTGCAATAGAAGTTGTGCTTGAGCGGCCCTATGTGCTTGTAATGTTTGTGCGGCTTGTGTGGCTTGTTGTTGTTGTTGTTACAATAGTGCCTGGGCTTGTTGCGCTTGTAAGGCGGCTTGGGCTGCTTGGGCAGCCTGCGTAGCTTGAGCAACTTGCTGAGCAGCTAATTGTTTGGATTTTTGTTTCTAAACTTGTTGGTATCCTCTTTGGAAAGTAGCTTGCAATACTACATTGTATTGGCTTGATGTGGTGAAAGTTGGAGGTGGTGGTGGATTTGGAATGGTGGTTGTGACGGTGGTGTTGGTGTTTTGCGTGATGGATGGTGTTGTTGTTATGGTTGGTCCTTGAGAGACCATGCTTTGTGATGTTAAGGGGGTGTTTGATGATGTTGCCATTGTTTGTGCATTTGTCATTTGTTGTTGCGATACCAACAAATTTTTTTGAGTGTTTGGTGCAATGCCTTGATTTGGGATAGTGGTTTGATTAATACTTGGTAGAGGGGGAAGCCCTAAACCAAGGAGTGGTGTAGATGATAATGGCAATGGTGGGAGAGGTGGAAATGTAAGGGGTGTGAGTTGTTGCGAGGAGATATACAAGTGATGTGAATATACTTACGAATTAGAACATATCTCCCTCTTCTTATGAATTTGTGAGAAGAGGTGTTTGAGGTGTTGCGTGAAAAGATGATGATGATGGATCATGATGAAAGGTGAGAGGAACATTTTTGTGTAATGGTTTTTGAGGTACGTTTTGTTCCAAGGTGGTGTTTGCATCCAAATTATGATTATTAACAAGGGGTGTGCTTGAAGAGCATTGAGGAATGTGTTTCCCTTGTTGACATTGGGTTGGGTTGGAGCAAACGATGTTGTGATTTACAGAATGTTTTGCATGATGTTTTGAGATGGGGGTGTAGATGAGATGGGAATGGTGGATGAAATTGGAGGAAAATATGTCTCCACTATAGTGCTCACATCAAAATTCGAAGGTAACTTGGCCCCTTGTTTTGCTAGCTCAAGCATGTATAACGAAGGGTTAAGTCTCATCACGATGTTGATGATTCTATGGTTGCCTGGATTTTGGAGCATTTCAATCATTTCCTTGCGAGAAATTCCAAAGGTAAGGTCTTCTCCTTGGTTTTCTTCTTGCAGATTTTGCGATGATGAGAGAGTCAAAGGATTACTTGATTTGGCGGGATTCATTTCTACGTTTTTTTGGCTAAAATTGCTTGAAGTGGGTGTTTCTTTGTTGGATTCCATACTCTTCTTGTATTGAGATCTAGTTAGAACCATAAAACAAGGATCAATTTTCAAGAATATGGGAGACGAATCTCTTGATTCTTTGGATCGATCTTTATTTTATGTCCCAAAGTAGAAAGTTTTAGGATGCCTCGAGGATCAAAAAGGTGATGATATGATGATGATGTTAGGGATGGATGATACAAATGTTTTTGGCTTTTGATATATCTTAAATGAGACACTAGGCTTTTAGGACTTTCAGATTTTGATTTTGATTTGTTTTTGGATTTGGGATTTTGTCCTTGGTTTTGATTTTAATTTGCTTTTGATTTTGAACAAAAGGACCCTAAGATGTTGGATAATGATCTAAGGGATAGATTTTCTCAAAGGATGATGATTTTGAATATGTGTGAGGAGAAGGATGCATCTATCCACACCTATTCAAACAAGATGATTGTTTCATTAAGTATATGAAGAAGGATTCATCTACATATACTAAGCTAGACAAGATGATTTTGATAACTTTGACTAAGCATATGCAAAAGGATGCATCTACACATACCTAGCCAAAGGTGTTTTTGATAATGTTTTCCAAGGATTTAGTCTCAATGATTTTGATGATTTTTGATTTTGCCAAAAAGCCTAGTATTGAGGATGATTTTTCAAGATTTTCCAAAAGGTGATGATGAGATGATTTTGATGTTTTGGAGGATGGATGAAAGGATTTTGATTCACTTTTGATCCTAAGATGAACCTAAAAAAGACACTTTGTTTTCCTAGACCTAGGTATTGAAGAGCATGCAAATGCTTCCTATAGACCTTTGTGACCAAAGAATGATTTAATTTGAACACACATTTTTGGATTTTGCAACAATGATTTTCGCTTTGGGATTGTGAGTCTTCAACACATATGAAAGTTCATTTTCCTTAGCTTTGCTTAATGTCTTTATTTTACCAAAAACACTTTCTTCGATTAGGTTTTCAAGCTAAGATGTCCAATTCTTAATTTATTCAAACCCCACAAGATATGTTATGTGGAAATTCAATGAACTTAAGGTAAGGGTTTTCCTATTGTTTACTTAAGGAGACAAATCGAGATATAATCCAATGTTTAGAAACCTCTAAGGATGTGAATCCCAAGGGAAAGCAATAACATATGGATTGAGTCAATTGTATTTGTCCTCCAAAGGGTTTGAAATTTGGATGATGTTAAGTGTTTTTTTTTTAGATGTTTTCAATCAAGCAATGCATTTTGTAACCCAAGAACAATTACAATCCTATGGATGTGGAAGACAATATTTGTTGGATTCCATGGACGATATTTTAGTAGCGTCTCCTGGCAGGTAGTTGGATGGCGATACGTATCCTGGCTCATGCGGACGTGAGCGTCGGCACCAGTAGACTGCCGTGGCGTGACAGGAACTTGCTGGAAACCATAAAAGTATGAAATTTAACCAAACAGCCGTTCTGCAACAAATAAATTAAGAGATTTTAGAAAGGTATTCACATGGGTTTTAATAAGGACTTTCCGTTAGTGGAGATTGAACCATACAGAAAGAGTCCCCTTTTGGATCCATCTTGTCGGAATCAACCGCGTGATATTGGAATTTCTTCCAATATCCACATTTATATCCCAGCTAGAAATACTCTTGGCTTTAGAGTGTTACCGGTTGAGTCATTCCCTTGGGTGAGTACTTTTTCCCCAAGGCAGGCCCTCTAGGATAAACAAAAAGTGAATGAAGAACACTAGTCATAACTCAATCAATCCTTGTTGGCAACAAAGAGAGAGAATATATGCAACAATATACACACTAGCACAAGATGTTCAATTTTAAACCCATCCGGAGTGTGGAGGTGATTCAACATCTCAACTAATTCATGAAAAAGGCCTTTTGATTCTCAAGATCGCTATAAAGTGCGAGAGAAGTGCATACGTCCCTTTTCAATGGCTTTAGTCTAAGTAAGCCTTCACAACAAACAAAGTTACACTTGTTCTTTTTAAATCCCCAAAGCAAGATATGAGTTCTTTTTAAGCACCAAAAGACAAAGTGAAAGACATTTGTTCAATTGTTAACCCAAGAAACAAAATCTAGTAAGTTGTGATCCTAAAGTTCGTTTTAGCCTTTGCAAGAAATGGAAATATTCTTTTTAAGTCCAAATGAAAACTAGTGTTTTAAGGAAGAAAAATATAACAATTTCATGAAAAAGTGTTAAGAAAACACTATAGTGTTTAAAAACACTTTGATTTGACGAACATCCTTCTCATGATTCTCCTTCTTTTGATTTCGATTTCCAACCTACAAGGAGGAAAAACTAGTCAGATTTTGGAAAAACACAGAAATTAAAAAGCAAAAAATAGAGGACAAATTAATCATAAATCAAAAGCACGTGCTAAAATTAGATTTTCCCTTTTTACTATCTCCCAGCATTGCAACTTGTGACTGCATCATAGTTTGTTTTCCCAGCGGTTCCCTCAGAGCGCTGCTTACCTATCAGCATCGCTCTGTGTCGGGACAGAGAGCTCAACTGCGTTGCTCTTTTCGCCCCATGTTGCAGTTTTTTTTTTTAATTTATTCAAGGGGTAAACGCTTTTGACCGGAGCTATGAGCCGGATACAACCATTCAACAATACCACCCCAACGGGGTTTGAACCTTGGTGGCAAGAACAACAATGCCACTGATAAACCATCACACCATGCCAATACCAGCATCCCCATGTTGCAATTTTAGTCCAGTGTCAGAGTTTAATATTTTTTGAAAATTTCTGCAGGTCAACGAGTCCAGCGGTGGAGTTAAAAATTCAAATATTTTAGCGGGATGAGTCCAGAGTCGCAATTTCAAATTCCAGCAATGCTATACAGTGATGCTGAAGGTTGTGATTGCCGAGCTTGGCGACATTTGGCTCGACATTGGAATTTTCACAGGTGTTGGTGGCGTAAGGTGCGAGAAAATGGTTTGAGAGTGAGTATCAACCTCACTTCTACCGCCCACATCTTATGCGAAACCCTTTCTAAAATTACCACCACAAAAAACAACTTGCCGATAAACCATAAGTTAAAACAAGGAATTGCAAGCTAAAACAAGGATTCCCCATGAAATCCATTTACAACATTCAAATTAGGAAGAAAATAGTGAAGAACACAATGCAAATGACAAAACTAAGATTAAATCCTAATTAGAAAAGAAAACACATGATCCCATGGGGGAATTGGTGCCAATTTGATGTGAAAATTGGCCCTTTCCCAATTCCTATGATGCAAGCTTGATAGGTTGAATATGTTTGATCCACTTTGTTGATGAAGAATGAGAACTCCAAGCCAAAATCTGCAAAAACCTAGCTATGACTCAATGATAATGGATGAAATTCAAGAGATATTTGAGCATGGTAACTTTGCCTAGATTGTGGATGATGAAATGAGGATATGAGCTCTTTATTTATAGAATTCCAAGATGGATGAATGTCCAAATTTGAGAGCAATGTGGGATAACGTTCATCCAATGATATGATACCACTTGTCAAGCTATATGAATGGATGAAGGATGTGCAAGATTTGGGGTTTGTACCAATAAATGCAAATATTTGAAATTCAAATTTGTTGAAATGATATGCAAGAGGGAAGGGAAAATGCAATAAATGCCACTTGGCTCAAGGCAAAGGACATGTAAGATAAATTTATTGCCTTGTTGGATGTACATGTTGACTTGGAATTTTTGAATTCAAATTGAGAGAATATTCCAAAAGATGCCTTGTGAGGAAAATAGAGATTTAGTAAATGAATTAAATCTATTTTCATGTGCAACGCATTATCTAGAGGATGGGACATGAGATGAGATTAGAATTAATCAGTAGTTGAATTAATTTTAATGAGAGAGGTTAGATGATGTGACCCTAACCCAACTCAAATTATAGATTTATTTAAATAAATAAGAAGAAAGAATATGACAAGAGATTAATTAAATAAGGATTTTGATTTATTTAATTAAAAGAGATGGTGTTAGATTAAATCAAATAAGGTTTTAATTTATTTAATTTAATGGATAGACTTTAGAGATTTAATCAAATAAATTGATTATTTAATGAAATAGGGATAATTAGATCAGATGGATTGATTTAATTAACAAAAGAGATGACTTGATTAGATAAAATGATTTATTTATTCAAGAGTGGAATATTGATGAATTTAATCAGATAGGAGGATTTGATTAAATGGTTAGACCGAGGGATGATTCAGGGAGAAACAATGTTAGTGAGTCAGGATTAGATACACAATGTCAATTAGTATATTTTACGTGTCTACACATACATACAAATATACACACATACACATATATATACATGTATATACATGTACACATGCACTCCCACATACATACATGTGTACATACATACATACACATAAATGTATATATATGTACATGTACACAAATGTATTGAAAGTCTTAGATTTGGAGTTGTCAAATTTCTTATGTTATCTAAGTTGTTACAAAAGGTGAACTATTGAGTTAAGTTCATTGAAGAAGAAAATAAATTATATGATTCAAAATAAAGGTCATTCCATGCTTACAAGGCCAAGGTTTCTATTCAAACATAGCATTCTCGAGGCCTAAATTCATCTTTCATGAAAGAAAAAGATGATATCAAAGGAGATATTGTGCCTACAAAACATGTGTACAATGTTTATATTTTATTCCTAAGGAATTTGCTTCAATTAGATAAGGATAATAAAATGCAACCTAGGACTTAAATTAATGCCTAAGTAAACTTATGAAAGTGTAATTAAATAGTTAATTACACCAACATAATTTATTTCAAAGAATTTTAGTTATTACTTTAATATGTTTTAAGTTAGATCGAAAAATTAAGGAAATGTTAACCTTTTTATTTCTAGTGTTTGATTTAAAAAATAATTGATTACAAAGAAAGGCTATATATATGTGACCAATTGTAATGAAGAGTATTTTTTTATTTTGATCGGAATTTTAGTATAGAGTGGTTGAAAGGATAAATATATTTTTTCCATATTTATTCTTGGTTGCATATTACATGCATCTATGATTTAATAGGTTCACATAGAGATAGATATAAAGTTTGAACTAGATCTCATTATATACATTTAAATTTAAAAATGTTTTCTAGTTTTGAAACTTGAAAATTTTACATTTAATTTAAATATATATATTTTTTAGTTTTGAAATTTTTTTACTTTAAATAATTTGTTTCTAGTTCATCATGTAATTTTGTTTTAATGATATGCAGATCTCTATCTAGATTTATATATATCATGGCCGATGAGGGATCTCATCATTCCCCTCGTTTTGAGCGAGAAGCTCAAACTAGATCAAATATATTTCAGGATAGTATTGCTAGATTGGACAATGCTTTAAAATGTTTAGAGCAAACAATTCACAACTCCCCCAATTTGGCTAATCAAGATAAATTAGTCACTATTAGACATGAGATTATTAAGATGATTAGACAATTCGATCATACAATCCTTATGATGAAATCAACATTGAGCAATTTTATTTCTCTTGCCAAGAGTGTTACTGGCACAGTGAAACATAGAGAAGTTGCCAAATTAGTTTCAGGTGAAAATGTGTTATCCATGTTCCCATTTTATAGAGGAAAAAATAAAATTAGAGGATATGTGGTTACGAGGTGTGAAGATCCTCTTATTGCACCATTCATATACCCTAGATGGTTGGAAACACATCATAGATGGCCACACAATGATGAGCTGCCACTATATTTTGTCAAACAGTTATATGGAAAATTTCATTTACATATAGAGGTGAACTACACATCTTATCTTGAGCATGTTGGCTAGGGTAAAGGCCATTTTTTTGACAAACCATAGTTTAGACCTTCAAATTTTCCACCACCTATGGACAAGAGGGCATTAGTTGGCCCAAACCTTTTGGTTTTACCAAAATGTTTGGAATTGGTAGCAATAAGGGAGGTAGCAATAGGCTCCAATCAGAGTTAGATTTTTGATAACATTGCCTCCATTATGACACAAATTGATTAGATTTCATCTAATTGAGTTGGTAGATACTTATTACGCCCACAGATCAACCTTCCTCCCACTGAGGCTACATCTGCATCGTATGATCCATTTATTAGTGCCGATCTACCTACTCTTGCAGATGTCGAGCATATGACCCACATGACTCTGCGTAATACGTGTAGACTCTCAATTTTGGATTTACTAGCAGCATATCAGGTTATCAGTGAGGACCATGGGATTTCTCTTGACAAGGTACCAAAATTTATTAGACAACAATATCCTCATACACATACGAGCCAAAGGGTGGCAAATGCAACTCAAGATATTCCACATTAGCCTACAAGATCCCATGCACATCACATTTCTATTGATCCTTTAGCTCGTCTAGGTAGTCGTCAGGATGTTACATGTCACGTTGAGGCTACTGCGACACCTGGTCCTGTCCATGGAACATATAGTTGGCTTATTTTTTCCATTGATACTATACATGCTATAGAGCCCCCTGCGATGTCTTTACATTCTCGTGATCTTAGTGACATTGGTAGAGACATCGAGCAGGCATGATAGGTACTTTCAATTTATAATTTAAATACATATATAAAATTGTGTTCTAAAAAATTATGTAATGCATTTTAAAAAATTCTAGTTGTTTAACTCCTGATTGAAATTGTGTACTTGAAAATTTTAAGCAGTATGGTGATTTGTCGGACTTTGGAAATTTGGAGCATGATGGCGATTCCGCATAGTATGCAGATGAGGTACATTTAAATTTAATGAAACAAATAATTACTTGATGTTTAAGTTTGAACACATTGAACTCAAGTACATCGTAATTTTAGATAATTTAACATATATGTACTTGAACACATGCAAGGGTTGGGACGAGGCTTAGGACATAGATCGAGAGATCTTGGATCGGGACAGGGATCCACACATCTTGGATCAGCAGAGTGATCGGTCCATGGATCAAGGGAGATATCGGGCTTTGGATCGAGGGAGATATCAGGTTGTGGATCGAGGGAGAGGTCGAGGGAGAGATCAGGCCAAAGATCTGATGATTCTATTCATACTAGACATCCCTCTCTTTGAGATTTTTTTTATAGTATTACATGTTTGAGATCATATTATTACATGTTGGAGACACTTTTTATGATTTATTTATTGAACATTTGCACATGTGTTGTACTTATGTTTTATGGTACACATATATATATACTTGTTATGATTTACATGTCACATTCATACATTTATGTTTTATGGTTTGAATCTAGGTTTGTTATATGCGTGCATTATTATGGTTTGATGTTCACTTACATTGTACATCTATAAATACATCGTGCATTATTAGTTTATGGTTTTATTTATTTAGAAAGGAACAAGTACCTTTATTTAAATTTAAATTATGGTTTTTTCAAATGCACTTGTTGTACATATCTAAATTTACATCATGAAATCAAAATTTTGGACTCCACTATCTAATGGTTGCTATTTGTAAATTTAAAAAGATGGACATGTACATGTAATTAATTTAAATAAATAATTCAAATGAATTTTTCTTTAATAAATAGGTCAAGAAATAGAAAAAATTGAATGCAAATATGCTTGAGATTAATGCTATATTTTAAAGTAGAAAATAAAAATGCAATTGGAAATAGATGATAGTTCTTGAATTCTTTAAAGCTCTAAATGTTCATTTTAAAAGTTAGTATAGGTTAAATACATTTAAATTGTGCATATATCATGCTATACATGAACCTAATCTAATTCCATATAATCTAATACACATGTTCATTTGAATGTGCATGCAAAGAATTCTTGAACTAGATGATGAGCTATACTTGTGTTGAGTTGAATGTAAATGAAATCAAATTATATATATATATATATATATATATATATATATATATATATATATATATATATATATATATATATATATATATATATTTGAAAGTGTTCACTTAAGAATTCCATATAATTCAAAGAAAGCATGTAAGCTATAAGTGGAGTTGAATGTAAATGAAATCAAATTTCTAGTCTTTAAAGTTTAAGAATTCCATGTGGAACATTTATATATATGCAAT
>VDFB02249809.1:0-23810 GCA_007258455.2 Sequoia sempervirens
TATTTCTTGACTACTGAGTAGGTAGATGACATATTAACCAAACCCTTTTTTCTTCATTTATAAAGTTCATTAGATTGCAAGAGCTGACAAATTTAGGGATGAATAATCATATCTTATCTCTCTTTCTCTATTTTTGGGGCTATTTTCTCTTCCTTTTTCGAGTGAATTTATTTTATATAGCTACTTCACTAGGCTTCATTTTTTGAGACTCATGTCTCTTCACTAACTTAGGCTTCATTTTTGGGAGAATGCCACTTTACACTTTTATTTCGATTTAGAATAAGTTTTATTTATTTATTTATTTACATATATATTTAAGCTTTCTTAGATTATTATGAATTCTAATCATGAGATTAGATGTCGTCTTGTAGAAGAGATATTGTGTAACTAACTTATTCTTGGTAGTTAGATTTAACCTCTAAGATGTAACTGAAACCTATACCATCCATTTCATTTTTTCTCACTAACTAGACAATAAAAAATTCCTGAGGTCTTCCATGTAGATATAATTCTTATAAATTTATACTTTTTGGAGTTACTCCTCCTATTGGATTCATTTGAATCACTTCTATTATTTATATTCAATGCTCCTCCCTCATTTTCTTTTGATGAAGAATGAATTTATTTGTACTAGTTTGCATTTCTAGTTTTTTGCAAGACATTAGTTTTGTTTTTTAATTATATTTCTTGCATTATTTACAGAAAAATTCAAATATATATATATATATATATATATATATTTATATATTATTGTACTAGGTCTTTTATAATTTCCTCTTTAGTTCAAAATCAAACATAGGAGACAAAAATACTATTCTTTTAACCACAACCTACTAATTGTTGGAATCCCTTAGCCTTGAAATGAAATGAAATGGTTATCACAAGTCAATAGACATCAAATTTCATAACTGGTGAACATGAAAATAATGCTCAACTAGATAAGATATATGAGACTAGATTGGATAAGACTAGAAAAATGTAAAAAATTAGGACAATGAGACAAGATCATGAAGACATAAATATACATGAATAAGCCCAATCCATAGTTATTGACATATAGTAAGTTGAATTACTCTAATATATTTAGTTGGATATGCTTTTGATTATTTGGACTATTGTTTATTAGACACTAGCTTTCCTACCTTTGTTCAACATGATGTAGTAAGATGAAAATCATAGTTGAAAATGATGAGCATGCTATCTAAATATATGTTAGGTCACCTCCATTATTTTTTATATTATAATGTAGATTGTGTCAATAATTTAGTAATAATCACATTGTTAGAAAGTAATTGTTTAATGATAGTTGGATGGTTAATTGATCAAGTAGATAAGTTGATTCTATAAAAAGAAGTAAGAAATTATTTTATCAAACCATATATTAATATATAATATGATCATTTTTATAATATAAATTTTTATCTTTTTCCATACATTTATGATGTAAAATTTTCTTTCATTTTTATAATAGATTTGAGACTCTTTAATTATAAAATAATTATGTTAATAAATTGGTTTCATGATAGTCTCCTCCTTTATGCTCTCAATGTTACCAGAAAGACCCAGACAAATTGATTTAACTTGAAAAGAATATTTTGTCCCAAAGCTAGTATGGAATAGACAAGTACAACAATCTAAAGTAGTAACTAAATATTGGCATGGGGCCTTATATCTACATAGTGATAAACGTACAGTCCTCTTGGGCATAAATTACTCCCTTTGATTACAACATTCTCTCCCTTATACGCATGCACACTAGCAAACGACATCAAAACACTAAGGGACAAAATAAGTGGACACGCCACTCCATAGATTTGAGACTATTTAATTATAAAATAATTATGTTAATAAATTGATTTCATGATAGTCTCCTCCTTTATGCTCTCAATGTTACCAAAAAGACCAAGACAAATTGATTTAACTTGGAAAGAATATTTTGTCCCAAAGCTAGTATGGAATATATACAAGTACAACAATCTAAAGCAATAACTAAATATTGGCATCTACATAGTGATAAACGTACAGTCCTCCTGGGCATAAATTAATCCCTTCGATTACAACATTCTCTCCCTTATGCGCATGCACACTCACAAACGACATTAAAACACTATGGGACAAAATAAGTGGACACGCCGCTCCACCTACATACTGGTTAAGAAGAGCCATTTAGGATCCATGTGATATAAATTCTTTTAATACGATGCTGCTATTTATGTTTTATTACATCGGTGTCTTGAATAACTTACTTGTGCGAAATTTGTTCAGAGATAAATTTTGATAAATACTTTTGGAGTTTCCTGCTGTAGGTAGTGAATTAATCATGGCTGAGCAAGGCAAGGTGGCGTTGTGCAATTCAGATAACGAGGTGTTTGAGGTGGAGTATGAGGTGACTTCACAGATGGATTTCAATAAAAAAATATATAGAACTTAATGGTTGTGACAGCGTTTTACATGTGCACAATGTTTCCAGTTCAATTTTAGCAAATGTTATGTAATACGTCAAATTTCATCTGGAAGCCAACAAATCTAAACAATCCTAGGAAGATGTGAAAATTTGGGATGTTCAGTTTGTAAGTGTTGATCAGCCAACACTTTTCAATCTTGTTATGATATGTCTTACGTTTCTGAAAAACTTGGGCTATTCTTCTGTATGCTTAATTCGAACGAGAACTTTGAACATGTTTGTACTTCTCTGTAAAGTTCTCAGCTGTGCATTATATTGCATTTTAAAAGTAATTGCATAGTTTTTTAAATTCATCTCACATATACAGGCTGCTAATTACCTGGTGGTAAACAATCTTTTCGACTTTTTATGTCGAACTGTAGCGGACAAGCTTAAAGATCTATCACCTGAGCAAATGCTGCCGGTATTTAACATAACAAATGATTTTACTCCCGAAGAGGCGGAAAATAGGAGGAGTGAATTTCCATGGGCGTTTGATTGAAAATATTAACTTTTATAATTCTGATTTGTTAATTGAAAATCCTTTTCATGGACTAAATTGCTGCGCTCTTGTTGTACTCCCAAACTGAATTGTACATAAAAAATTAAAAAACTAACAATTTAAACATGTTGAAATATTCATTACAATCTGAGATAGTAAATTTATTTGGCTTGACTGAATATTTTTATATAATTAACACTAGCTATCTAAGTGAAGCCTATGTATCATATCTATGGGAATCATTCAAACTACTTTTGTTCATGTGTAGCATAATAAATAATATTATTTATATTTGTTCATCATTATATATTCTATTGGAAAATCTCTATTCTGAGTGTTAGTTTGTGATAACGCCTTTCTTTCTAACATTGTATTTTTCTTTCTATTTTAGATTCATTTTGATTAGGTGTCCCTAATGCAATAACTAGTGCAAGTTGTATATTTTTCTACAAAATTAGGTAGTTGAATAAATAAAAAGTTGGTCATATCTCCAAAACATTCATAGAGTTTGATCTTGAGTTGTCGATTTACACATTCTTAGTCAAATGTCAAATCTAGGGCATCAAAATAAACTTTTCTCAAATCTATAGTGTGGAAATGATCCCCTACTTTTCAAATCCAAAACTATATTAAAAAAAAAAATCAATCACATACTACATATTTGATAGAAAAAAGATAAAATAGTTTTTCAGTTTGACAATAATAATATAATACATTTATACACAACTTACAAGGATCAATTATGACATGTAATGCCCCGTCTTAATAACCTAAGAACGTTGCAATAGTGATATAAATGTGTAATAATTTTTTTTTTAAAGTATAATTATAAGTTTATTAATTGCATACATTGTTAGGTTAAACAACGTTACACTACTTTGAGTATTCCATAAGCGACTTAAGTATTTCGCATTGCACATATTAAATCATAACATAAAATAAACATTGCATAATAATAAATTTTCCGGAAACATAAAGATATGAGGTAAGTACATACATGTTTCTTTCCATACATAGCATTAATATGATTTTACAATACTCATCCAACTTGATGAGGTAGTTCAAATAATGATTACATTTTACAAATAATCACCTCACAACATTGAGGGATGTTTTTACATTACAAGTTTACAGTATACAATGATGAAAGTACAGAAGAAATCCATGTGCGAGCTCTCCATCCATGAAGCTCTCAATGCTACGATCAAACTGGGGACCCAACGGAGTAAGGTGCACGTTCCACCCAACCATGTGGTACCCGTAGGTCCACCCCCCATGCTAGGAGATAGTAATAAGGTTATCTAGACCTAATCTACTAACCCTAGACACTAGTACATACAAACTATTGGTTACATTGCTTCCAGATTTTGACAATTGATTGAAACACAAACCGAGTTTAAGCTGTTGACTTCTGGGTGGAGTGTCATCAAAGCAGCGATGCAATGGTTGCCTGGTATTTCTTCCCTGGGTCGGCCCAGATCATACACGGTAACCTCTTACGAAACCCGGCCCCTATTGCATACAGTTGCGGAATCGAATGTCTCTTAAGGAAACAAGACACGGATTTTTCCATTCTAGGCCTTCTCGACTTATACTCATAACTGTAGTAGCTTATAAGTCATAAGCGAGGCATGCACACCTTGTTAAATTTTTTAAATCTATCTACTGTGTTCTTTAGTTTTCACTGACTTACTTAACTAATCGTAAGTTACCCTGACACCACTTTGTGTGTCGGCCCTTACGACTAGCCACTCCCCTAACATAACAAGGGTATACTATGTTTACTTAACTAAGATGAGCAAAGAGTACAGAAGTATAACATGAAATCTTACTCTTTTCAAATAAACAACAATGAATTTAATCAAGCGTGCAACCACCACACAAAAACCATGTACACAATCTTGGCTTATCTTAGAATATAACTTTAATCAACACAATCCCCAAATATCGATAGGTCTAGAAGACTTGTTTAACAATAACATTTCCCATTTGCCCCAATAAATTAACCCAACTTCAAGCAAACCAAGAAAAATAAACACCTACCGTTTGGATCTACTAAATCCATTTGACAATAATTTTAAGGAAAATCAATCAATCAGTTAATCTATATTTCATTTCTTTTAATATTTTTCTCTAATTTGCAATACTTAATATTCTATAATTTACTCAATCAAAATTTTCACATGCATTTTAATTTAAAAATATTACAAATAATTTTTCCTTAATAAAAATAAATATATAAATAAAACAATTAAAACATATTCAATATCATATATATATATATATATATATAATATAATAATAGAATTCAATTACGAGGATTATAAAAAATCTGAAATTAACACAAAAACTAATATCCAATGGCGAAGAATGAAATACAAGGTTCCATTTTTTTAAAAGTAGAGTAGGTTTGATGGCGGCGATTCATTACTTACCAGTAGCGGCCTCCGCGTACGGCGTGTTTGCTTCCGCTCCTCTCCGCAGGGATTGGTGGACTTGTTGCGATTGCGCGGCGCCTCCACGACACCTCCTGTTGGGGTGTTGGTTGTGGGGACGATCGCCAGCGGCCCTTTCTAAAATTTTTTTATTTAAATCTAAAGACTTTCGCCAGATATTAAAATCGCTCACCGGTGATTTTGAAGAAATAAATACTTTTAGTATGATTTTGGCCCCAAATCACCTTTCTAGCCGTGCGAGCGTGTTTTCTAAAAAAAGCGAATTTCAATTTAAAAAAAAAAAACAAAGAAGCGCGCATAAGAGAATTTGGGCCGGCTGTTAGCAGAAATATTACTATAACATTTTCAATCAATTTTTTTTTATATATATGAAGATTAATAAAATCATACAGGAATTTTAATTGAAGAATGAAATAATTTTTCAAAATATTTAACAGTGGAAATATTGGGAAATTTTTACAAATTTCTTCAGGGATTCACAGAGTATACACACAACATTTTTTTTTTATTTCCAATCCAATATTTCCCAGAACATCAATTTCCTAAAACAATTAAATTCCCTTTTACAAAAACAATGTTTTCAACAGAGAATTTTTTTTTTACAAAGGCTTTCTAAAGCCATTAAAATTTCACACAGCAAATCTAAATTCTTTTCACAAACTTTTCATTTAAAAACAACAAAATATCTACAGATGCTTTCCTCTCCAATTCAAACAAAATAAATTTTAAAGAGGAATACCTATATTCCTTTGCTTTGAAACCCTTGTAGTCTCTTTTATCTGTAGGTTCCAATTCTTTCCCGCAAAGCCAATCCAAATTAACCAACCACCAAGATCCCTTGGAGGATCTTCCAATTCCAAAATCAACCAAAATAAAATAACAACTTCTAAGAATATCAATTTTGCACAGTAAAGAAATTTTTTTTTTTTTGCCAGTCCTCAGAAAATTTCCCCGTAAGGAAATTGAATAGCCTCTATCAATTTTCCCGAGATCCACAATAACCTTCGTAAAAATTTTCAACAACCTCATAAAAGCACTCACACACATGTCGAGAAGTTGTTGAGAAAATATCTTCTCCACTTCTCGGCAATTTTTGCCAATTAAAATTGCATGCAATTTTCAATTTATTTAATTTAAACTTTTACAAATCAATTTTCATGCATTTTGTTTTAAATACTAAAAATCAATTTTCAATCACAATTTAATTTACAAGCATTTTATTTTATTTTATTTTCTAATTTTTTTTTTTAATTTTCTAATTCTTTTAAATACAATATAATTTACACACTTAATAATTTAACTTAATTAATTAATTTATTTAATTAAAATAGTTAAATCTTTTTAAGACCAACTATTTAACCAAATAAGCTAACTAATATATTAAATTATCAAGTAAGTAAATTTCAATCATATTTAAATATTAATTTAAATAACAATAATTAAAACAAATAGTAACATTAAAATTAATAATGTTTACCTTTTCAAAATGTTTTGTGGATTTAGAAATACAAGGCATTCTATAATGAAAGCGTGATATTGCTAAGACTAAGGTTAAAAATGGACTAGGATAAACCACAATGCTATCTCACAGGTTACGACATTTACGCATTTGAGTCTTGACCGCCTTCGGACACGATTACGGGTGTCGATTGTCACGCGATACAAAATCTGACCAAACAAATAGCGTGCATACATATATATATATATATATATATATATATAAAGCATTAACCAGACAAGTCTGAGGAAAATCATAGATATCATGAGGGGCACTTTCGCAAGCTGAGTTGTCTGATCTGTTCTCCACACCAATACGCTTTCTAGCTGACTCATCATCTTTATTAGTCCATCATAAGCATGTGCATATCCATAAACAACTGAAAGTAAACATCTACACTAAATCATATCATGTCTGAAAACAATAATCATCACACAAAGTATCATTATGTCACAAAATAATCCACCATCGCTCAAAACCAGCGATCAAAGTATCCAACAAACATAATAAGTCTAACAGTATGAAAAAGTACCAATAGAAAACACAAGCATAAACGGAGGGGTACTACATGACATATTCTACATTGAACACTAAAGTTAAAGACCCCTTTCCTCTTCATTAATTTAAGTGCTTACTAGTTTAATTTAAATATTTGAACCCCTAAATACTTGGTCATAATAGTACCAATTTTAAAGCTAAAGTAGTCAACAATTTTCTTTTGTCACACCTTCTTGACATTGAAGAAATATATCTCTAATTTTTCTTTGTCTAAAAGTTTTCCAAAGGTAGATATATATAACTCCAATGTTTCCTTGATTACTTTCACCTCTTGCATATTTGATTTCCAAAATGTAGTAAAATCATTTACAAATTGAATGTGAGTTATCATATACAAATTTATTTTCACTTAAACTCATTTCCATGGTTCTAACTATCGTCTTTATCTTCTCTATCGTCACAGGGCTTCCACCATTAGTGCAAATAAGAATGTACCCAAATGATTCCCTTGATGAGTTCCATTTAATACTTCAAAGAACCCACATAATAATTTTTTCACGAAAAATGGAGAAATGAGTTGTACAAATGCAATGGAAGATCCACTATAGCCATTGCTTACAAAACCCCAAAATTTTTAGAATCACCATCAAGAATCTCTAGCATAATCTATCATATTGCTTGCTTATATCCAACATTATCATCACACTTATTTGTTTCAAAGTTCTATTGTTTGAATGATTTCATTTTCTAAAATGATATTATCTATGATTTCTCTCCTTAGGGTAAATCATCTTCACTCTTTTGAGATAATGTGATCCAAAATAATTTTGATTATGTTGGCTAACATGTTTGATATTATCCTGTAAATTGTGTTGTACAATGAGATTGATCTAAAATATCAAAATTAAGTGCAATCCATTTTCTTAGGGATGAGTATTATGATCATATTGTTTAATTCTTTCACAAATTTACTCTTTATTTTGAAGTCCTCCACTAAATGCCATACATATTTTCTAGTCAAATTCCAACCATTAAAATGGTGCTATAAATCCATCCAACCTAGGGGCCTTGTTTAGGGTAAGTTATAATGTAACCTCTTTATTTTTTTTTCAATGAATGGTGTTGTGAGCATCTAATTATCTACCTCTAAAAAATTAGAGATGGGATGTAGTTTGTGAATCTCTTAATTTCCAACTTGTCAATAGATCCATTTGGTGTAAGTTTTGAAAAAATATTACGACAACCATTTCATTTCATTTCTTATTTGATACCACAATACCTTCTGAATTTTGAATCACATCTATTCTATTTTTTATTCTTCTTTCCTTCATTGAATTGTGAAATAAATTCATATTTGGGTCCCTTAGGTTAAGGCATGTTTTCCTTTCTTTTGACCTCTAATATACTTCACCATGACCTAATATTTCTAAATTCTTTACTAGCAATTTTTTCTCTGATAAAGTCTTTTGGAAACATCTCATCTCAAATGATTCTTTCATTCAATTTTTATAGTTCCCTCTATATTCACCCTTTCTTCTCAAATATATTCTTGAATGATGATTTGTTCCACTCTCTCAATTTCCCTTTCAAATGTTGTAATTTTGCAATGAAGATATAACCTTTTATGCCTAACTTTTTGAAAGCATTTTCCAAACCTTATTTCATCAGGCCCATTAGTTCATCCCTTCTAAGCCACATATGTTCAAATTGAAATCGTTATTCACTATGGGTAAATGCATTTTGAGTTCCAATTTCATAAGGAAATGATGTGAGCATGATATTGAGAGTATTTTGGAATCAACAACTATAGGTTTGTTCAAACATTTTTGTTTGAAGAGGAATTGATCATGTCTCTCAAATATACAAGAGAACCCCAACCACCTATTTGTCCATGTAAATACACCATTTTTGGGAGGAAATCCCCTAATTTGACATATTCAATAAATTTTCAAAATTCCTTCATTGCAATCAATTATATCTATATGCCTCCACTCTTTTCCTCTAAATTCAATATAACATTAAAGTATCCACCCATTATGATTTTTTCATCCTTATGAAAGGAAAATGAGATGATAGGTTTCCCATAATATATACTTTTCCTCTGTTCTTATCAGGCCATATATGTTGTATAGAAAAAGGGACATATCAGAAGAGAAATGTCTTACCTCACATATGATCCAATTGTCTTTGCTCCTTTTCTCTTCTCACATTTATTTCTTTTTTTTTACTACATGGTTAGATTATGACAGTGTAGATTTGTATTAGTATAGATTACTTTCTCTTGTATGTACAATAGTTCCATCTTACTTAGAGGACATGCGTTTGAGGTTAACTTTGAGAGCACATTTTGGATATGCATGACTATTTTCATAAGGGAATGATATTCTATGTGAAGCCACCCATTAAGACATTGAACAATCTAGACACCAACAAGTGTTGTTTGAAACATCATCTTATCTACCATTTTACTGCATTTACATTGACAAGTATGATAGCCTTGAAACATTGGTAAGATTTTGAATCATTTTAGAAGAGAATTTGGATTTTAATTCTTGAGGTTGCTCTTGTGATGTTTGAAACTATAAATCTTTATAGCTTAGCTGAATTTAAGTTAAAATAGATTTTTGAAAATTTGAAAATAAAATAAAATAAAATATTACAACATATTCTCCTAATTATTAAGAAATCATGTCTTTTCATAAACTTATCAAAAAATACTACATGAAATAACTCAACACTAATTAGAAATAATTATATCATGTATATGTCATATTATGTTGTGCAAGACCTACAACTCAATTCCTTCAATATACTATTATTATTTGAAATAACAATGACAAAATGAAATGCATATTTAATCTTAAAATTTAAAATCATATTGAATTTCTAAATTTTATTTAATTAATAAATACGATCAAATACGTATCAGAATGGTGGATAGACAATAAGTTGTTGATAGTATTGTAATTACCATTATATTGTCTTTTACGTTTGAATTGATGTGGTCTGATATTCCTGAGATTGCTTTTATTGACTTTTGTACGCATTTTTTATTAATTCAATTTTAACTTTGGTGGTAACCATCTGAGTAGGATAACTGCACGCACACCCATATATAATGGTTTAAGACTCTTTTAATATAATGACATGAAATGGTTTTATTAGTTTTATAATTCAACAAAAATCGATAGTATTCGTTTCTATACAAAAATTCCACTTCAAATTCACCATTCTTCATGTTGATTCGTGAAGGCAAAAATTAAAACTTAAGAAATAATATAAACAATTACACAAGTCTTCCTTACATAAATATTTTATTTTCATTGGCTAGTTCTGCACTTACGTGCAATCTGATCCTTATTTCGTTTTCTCAATAAAAAAATAAAACGAATACCACATCAATAACGTATTTAAATATTCCTTTAGTTGGGGATGCGACCTTGTTTCCTTATCTCACCCTGCGATCCAGTCAGCACATCAATGGAATCCATCTTTACCATCGCTCTGCCAAAATTCTTCCTCCATATGGTTGGATACTTGGCGTTAATCTTCACCAGCCTAGAGGTGGCGTCATTTGACATCAGCGTCTGATCGGACTTCAGCAATCCACGCTTGTATTGCAAATCGACGTAGTATTTCACGTCCAGTTTAGTAGATGTGAGAGGATCCAACGGAACAACAACACTAGAGGATGAGGATGAAGCGGCGCATTTGGCCTTAAGCTGAAGGGCATAGCGAGGATCCATGGAAGGGTCCTGACCACCACTGCCGCTGAAGTTTGTACAGACGATCTGCAGTAAATGAAGAACAGTAAGAAACTCCAATAGAATGCACCCCTGCAAAGACATAAACATCGTTGGCATTAGAAATTTCATTCTTCGTACAGTTAAATTAATTGTAAAATTAAGATTCTAAACCGTAGCGAAAGAAAAGTAACCCCCTGAAAGAGTAACCATATCTTCTTGGGATAATTGCTTTTGAGCAAAGAGTTGTGTCAACTGGTTTACGTTGAATGAGGGAGGTGGCAGATTCCCCGGAATATCCGATGCTTGAGATATTCTTCCATCTCTTCGTCCTTCCTCAACAGACCACGTAAAACCACCAGCCTGAACATTGAATTAACATGGTTAGCACTTTAGCAATATTAGGCTACGATAATGGTTACATTACTCAATCTTAATAAAATTCTTACTTGGTGGGCGCTATCTCTTGCAGCGAATGCCACTATATCGGCACAAAAAACCACTCCTGGGCATTTGGCTTCTATCATAGACTTTGATTCATCAATTATATCAAAGCCCGACAGGCTTGGATTGTTTGCAGGGGAGACTTTTTCTGCAATATTTCCTCCTGCGGAGTCATGAGGATTGATCCATCACAACCCTGCAATAATCATTCAATGTTTATATAGCAGTCACCTTGATATTAGCTCTGAATAGGTCATGTAGAGTTTCAAAATACTTACTCTTACGAAGCAGTCGTGAAAATGCATTCGTATTAGATCAGCTGCCACACCAGGATTTGCTCTAACAGCTTTGCCCACAACATCACTTACAATCCCTTCTACCTCAGGGCATGTATGCCGGTAGTAACCCACTTTTAACCCAGTACCATCAACTATACTATTCGTAAATGACAGCAGTAAGATTAATGGAACAAAACCAAGAACCATTTTCGCTTCGAACGACGTCGATACTAATTCTCCAAGAGAATTGAGGAAATTAGTCATAAGCTCTACACTTTTACTTTGAGATGAGATGAGATGTTGATATGCGATGTAGTAGCAACTGATATTTAAACGGTTCTTCGGCTGCATTGCTCGATGAACCAGCCAACTCAGGCTAACAAATTTGACCAGACTCCCTTTGTGATACGTGATGCTATTTTATCTTTTAGCACTGAATTATTCAAGTGAATAGACCAAGTAAAGCATTTAATGCTTATTATATCATTCACCGTTTGGCGGCTAATATAACGCGGGCGGCGGCCACAATTAACAGCTGCATATCATTGCTTCGTGGCCTTTACAGTCTCCAAATTTGCTCAATGCCAGATTATTATTATCTCTATGTTTATGAAGTTTTATTGTCCTGCAGCTGCATATAATTTAGGTTGTTATTTGGTGGACCTGGCCGAATAAATGCACGTGGTCAAAATTCTTGCTGAAAAGATTCTTTCAAAAATAGGTGACGGACATATTTCCACGTAAGAAGCAATAAACGATACCTGTTCAAATGCTTTAATATATTATAATTTGAAGGCCCCGCCCAAAAAAGGCTACAGCTACGAGGAAAGGAGTTTTTAAGTTATAAACTAGCAATCGCACCTTAGTGTGCAATAGGTACGCCGAAGATGGTGGGAAGGTCAATTAGACAATTTTTTTAGGCTGTGACAATCAACATGTGATGCCTGTGTATTTTAGTTGGCCGGATATTTTGTTACAGCTGACAGATTGGTGCAACAATCTTCTTTAGAGGAGAAGCCCAATTTTTTGAAGATGTTTGAGATGAAAAAGTAAGCAGGATTTATTTAAGTGAACTGTAACAGACAAAATGTTTTGTATTTGTTCTCTGGAAATATTTTACTGGTGGTCTGGATTAGCTGGATGAAGTGGGCGATCGTGGTCTACAACCTATTTTTCTGGGTAGGAATATTAAAGATGGAAAGCAACTTAGAGGTTGTATTATAAAAAAACTGGTGAGTTTGTTCTGAATAGGCCCTTCAAATTGCAAATTAGACGACATGTGAGATCAGAATGGAGGAGTTATTCTTGGAATGTTTGTCAAATGGGTTTTTTGTGCTGTATCAAAGATATGAAGAAAACTATGCTCTCAAATGCAATCGTTCAGAAGATGTAATTATTTGTAATCATTTTGGGGGTATGAAAGATAGTGTTAGAGCTCTTGTCCAAAGCGTAGACAAACCTACTGCTTTGGCTGTTTAGCCTTTGGCACAACACCATCTGCAAAAATCAAATGAAGAGAAACATGGGGAGGAAAGGAGAGGGATTATAAAGAGATTTAGGAACATTGTATAGCTATAATGACCTACCAAATGATCTCATGTACTGTAAAATGTATTCAAATAATATACTAAAGTAGTAAAATTATCTGCTTCTCTGTTTAAGTTATTTCAATTTTTTTTTACCCCAGGCACAAATCAACATTCTGCGCATAAATTTTTTTAGCCTCTGTTTTCTTTTGTCTTCTGAAATAGGCATAGGGGATGCAAATTGTATGGTGAAACTTGTAGAGATTCTTATCTCTTGAATGAAACTAAATTTTGAACTTTTCAGATAATCCTGAACTTAATTTGATAGTAATTCTTCACTATCATCTAATAGTATATTAGAAAACACTCATTTGTTGGACATCTTGTAAAGAGAACTAATTGTAACAAATAATCATGATTTTTGGCCTTGGAAGAAAAGAACAAAGAGGCAACAAATTTCGTACAAGTTTTTCACTGTTATTGTAAATAGGGAAAAAAGGAAGATTTTATTACACAGTAAAGTAAATATCAGAAACCAAAAAGCAAAACATGTGTATAATAATGTTTCTATCCAGCACTGAAATATAAATTACCTTGTCCTATCTACTTTGACAGAAAGTCAAATAGTATATAAAATATAGAATAACACATTCTTATTTAAAAAAAATAGTTTACAACTATTTAAATTTGTAGAAGATAAAATTTGTTGCATGTCTGGCTTTACAACTGGCAGTTTCATATGCTTGAAAGTTTGTGAATACAACAAAGAAGCCTTTAAGGCTATGAAGTGTGTCTATACAACTGGTAGTTGCAACTGCATGAAAGTTCCTCACATTTTGTATGCATGTCTATCAGAGCACTTCCACATTTGTTCCAATTGCTGCAATAACAATACTACATTCCATCTCTTATAAATGTTGAAAAGCATTTATAGAGTACAAGTATTAAAGAATGGGTCATTATATTCATTGATAAAGCTTTTGTTGTTTGCAGCATTGATAATTCCGTGATTATAATATTTTTTGAAGAAAAAGGAAATTACAATAGGACTAAATAATAACATTCATAGATCGTGGCTACAATTTTGTATCTAGCTGTCACATTTAATGAATTGCAAATTAAAATAACTTGAAGTCGGTTGTAATAGTATATCATATTATATAAGACTGAATAATAACATTCATCTATTGCAAGTACAAATTTTTTTCCAGCTGTACATTAAGCAAAATATTTAGTTAGAGTAGTGTACAATGATGTTTATTATTATTATATTTTGAAGTTGACCTACATTCAATTAGTATATTAAGGAAAAGAAAAGGTAAATCAAAATTTGAAATTTGGAAAAGGAAATCTACAATAAAATTTTGATGGATTGCAATTGCAGCTAAATGAACAACAATCTGGAAATGAGTGGTGCAAATCTTAATTGTAAGATTAACAATTGTTCTTGAAAGGAAAGTATCCTGACAATAGGTAGACGGGGTAGTTGAAGGTTATGCTGCAAGAGTGTTTTGTCCTTTATTGTTGCTGCTTTTTAGATTTTGCAAACCTGTAGCAAAATTAATAGCAAGTAGATATTAATGTTTGATTTGTAGTGTATGATATTCTAGTTTTTGGAGTAGGGAAAATGTACACGAGAAAATAAAAGAAACTAACCTACTACTTGTTTTGGCACTAGTGTTTGTTCAGGAGCTGGAATTTGATAAAGCCAATAAGCGTTCTTCCTCTTGCTTTCGGCGAGCTACATATGGGCTCTGTTGCATGCGCGCATATTGTTCAAATGTGAAAGCTGGTTTCATGTGCAGGCGTGCAAGTGCACGCACTCCTGAAATAGCTGTGAATGTTAGGCCCTGACGGTCTACATTGCCGATGTTGATTGTTGCTATTTCAAGTGTTAGGCCTTGTGATTTGTGTATGGTTAAGGCCCAAGCCATTTTGAGTGGGATTTGACGACGGAGCCCACGACTCAGAGGGGCAATTGGGACATTTTTAGGATTATTGTGGTCCCAAACAGGGCCAATGTAATTATTGAATTGAACAACAACAAACAAGGGAAGAGAAGGTGGATTCTCATCATCCTTGTAGATTATTGCTTTTACTTCCCCAAGTGCACCATTGACAATGCCTGTTTCCACCCATATATTTGAACATAGCATTACTTTTTGTTGAACACTTAAAAGAATCTTAGATTGAAGTTGTTCTTTTGCTGGATTTGAACATGGAGGCCCCCTTAGTTGCTCTGCTATTGACAAGGCAACTAGTGTTGCTAAGGACAATAACATTCATTGGTTATGTAGCGAGACCATTTCATTAGTTGCAAAGAGATGTGTTGAGGTTAGGAAAGTAGATAGCTCTGTAGAGGGCAGCGCTGAGGTGGAGTGTGACATCAGGAGTTACCAATCTTCAATTGTCGGTTTTGCATTGCGCAAATTGGAGAGGAGAGACCGAAAAGAAATCTGTGCAGGATCTTCACCAGTTTGATGAAATATTTTGCTTAATGTGATAACACTTGTGAAGCTACGCCATAGAATTCCCCCATATGAGGTAGAGGCATACACGGGGATGTCCTTGACTGGTGGAAGTTGTCCTAGATCACCGAAGAGAATGATTGAGCGCCCTCCAAATGGAATCTGGTTATGGTTGGGGAATGCTTCATGTAACCTCATGTCAATGCGTTCAAGTAATTTGGGTCCAATGAAGCTCATTTCATCTATCAATATGTACTTGATGTAATACATTTTTTCTTGGAAGCTCGCCAGTGCTTGACCTTGTAGAGGGTGTATATCTTTGATAGGTATTCGAAGGGCTGAGTGAATTGTTGATGCTTCTATGTTGAATGCTGCTACACCTGTAGGTGCAAGAAGTAGTAATGGAGACCGGCATTTTGGGTTGAGCTCATTAATGCAGATTTGATGGCCTTTATCAAGTGTGATTTACCAGTTCCAACAATACCTTGAACAATTATTCTTAGCGGGGGTTGCCAAGTATCAGCATTTAGATGTGATAAGACTATATTAAATGCTTTTTGTTGGTGGATAGACAGGTCATGTTGGGTAGGGCAAGTGGTAAGATGGCGGACTTGAAATGTTGCACGGTTGGATTCTATGAATGTAGTAGCAAAGTTTTGTTGGTGTGGATTGTATTGGGTAGATCCCCAATCATGGTGTAGGTCAAGGTCACGACGACCAAGCATGTTTAGTTCATCAAAATGAAGAGGAAGACTTGGGTATAGACGAGACAATACTTGCCATTCAGATTGGTTGGTATCTTGAATTATATCATCTTCATTGGAAGAGGTGCTTGAATCAGTATCTTCTGGAGCTTCAAGTCTTGTTCGTAGAACATGTCAGGGCTGATAATTGCAGGAAAAACTCTCCCAGTGTTGTATAATTTGACTAGATGATGAACCCAAATCATTGGCAATGTTGTGAAATGGCTTGTAAAGAAGTAGTTCACTCCAACAAAATCCTTCAAAGCTTGTATCATCTTTTGCAGGGATGGTTATGAAGTGAGGGGAGATGCGAACAATGGCAGGTATGGAATGCTTTTTCCAGAGACTATGCTTTCTAGATGTTCTAAACATCCATTTTTGGGTTACTTCAATAAGTGACATGGACTCAAGATTAGGTGGGCGAGCCATGTAGGCATCAATGTAGTTTGGGGAAGTGATGGTTGTTTCTAGGGAGATAGAAAGGCGATGGAAATTTTTTTGGCTAACATTTAAAGAAACAAATATCCTGCTTGATAGGGTGAGGGGGAGTTTTAGTAGGAGGTGGCAACTTTCTTGGGCTCCAATATCACGATCCACTAGTGTCTCAACAAGCATTTTTCGAAAAGTTGTTGGGGCTGGCAAGTCAGACTCAATATTGCTTGAAATGTGAGAAAGCATGTCATGGTATGTTTCTGATTTGCTTTCTGCTTTTGCTACATATTTTGCAATGTATTTGAGGACTACATGGATTGATAGTACAGGTTGGCAATCTACATTGGCCCTCCAGATAGAGAGTATAGAAGGGTTGTGAAGGTTTATGTGATCATCATTGCGACACAGGGTGAATGTAGTTTGGCCATGCTCATCAATTGCAAGGCTTGAGTGATCTTGCAAGGTCCAAGAGGCTTTATATCAACATTAAAGGTTTGGGCCTTTTCTCCTAAGACATGATTGTAAGGTACACTTGGTATGGCGCTCTACACAATTTAGCAATTCAATGTAATCATTGAAAGGGTCTGAAGACATAATCAAGCTTGTGTCCATTAAGCAAGGATCATTGAGAGGAGTTTGATGCATTCTTTGGATCCTTAAAGAGAGGGGTTTGGTATTCCATGCAGAGACATGTTTATTTATAAATTCAACTGCACTTTCTACAGAGTGGAGGTTTTGCCATTGTACTGTACCGATGTCAGGTGCATCTTGTAGCCACATGAAACCATGGATATGTGCAGAGCCCCTATGTTGCCATTCATACCTGGTGGAAGGTTATGTTTAGTATTAGCTTAGAAGGTATGCAATGTAAATAGATGAGAGTAGAAAGAGTATACCTATACCAGTAGTTAGTTTCACCAAGTATTTTTTCCAAGACCTCTTCACAAAATGCAGTAAACCTTTGGTGCATGTATTGTGTTGTAAGGTGTGGATTTTGGATTATATTTTCTATCCTCCATCTATAAGTTGCTTGAGGATTTGTAGGTGCAGTAGATGGCATAATACTATGCAAGTCTGGCCATTTTGTATCAGCTGCACTAAGTGTAAAGAATAGTGTTGGACAACCAACTTGTATCACCATATCAGAAAGCTCTCCTCTACAACGGTTCCAAAATGGACGAGTTCCACGAATTAACGAACCAAAGTGCATGAGCTGTTCAGCAAGCTTGTCATCGGGCAAGTCCTTTAATCGCTGGCGAAGATCAAATATAGTTGTTGGTAGGCAAGGGTCAATGTTTTTTTGGACGAAAACAGACATTGTGGCTTGGTTGCGATGGCGCATGAGAATGTTTAGTATGAAGTACCTAAAATGAGGGTGTTGGCCAAACCTATTATCATGATACTTAAGTAGGTGGAGAGCATATTCATGTAATTTGACTTCCTTGATGTGATGTTGTTTGAAGGCAGCAACACCTTTTGGAAACAAACTGGGGAACGCCATTACAAACAATCCTTCAGTGGTGTATTCATTGATGGGAGATGAGGAAATGGGTGGCCAGTCTATAGACGTGTGTGGCCGTCCTTGGCCTAGGTGCAATAAAGAGCGCAGTTCTTCAACTTCTCTACGTGCAGTGGGAAGGCTTGCAACAAATGAAGTACTGGGTGGCATGTTCTCTTGCAAAAAATCATCAGTTGCATCATCTATATGCATCATGGTTGTAGTTGTGGGATTAGGAATGGTGTCTGTTGCATATAGCAGGTTTATAATGTTAGTGGAATCAATAGGCAAGAATGATAATGCAACGTCATCCAATTGTACAAAATTGTAGTATGGGTCGTGTAATATTTTATATTGCAAGGCCTCAAATACATGTGTTCTACTTACATAGAAGCTATAGTCTTGGTGCCCTATGTTTTTTTTGTTAACAATTAAGATTTCTAAATCATCTATATGCCTAGGCAAGTGGGTTGCAATAGTAGAAACATCTTGAGGGAAACAAATAGTGTGGCCACTGTATTTTAGTTGACCACCCTTGGCATAGGTAACCTGGAGGATTGGGTTGATCCTTGCTATTAGCATCTCTTCAACCTGCATGAGTTTTTTTAAACATAGTGGTTGCTCACTAGGGTCCATGTTATTCCATTTGGAAAAACAATGGCCACTTTTTTCAGATGCACAACGATAACAAGTAGAAATTCCATGTGATTGCCTTATTTTAATGCCAGGATATTTTTCCATGCAGGTTAAACAGGTTGACATATTTGCAAGTTTATCCAACTTTGAACGAAAGCTATTTCTAGCAGCAAAAAAATTGTGAGAAAAATTTGGAGGATGGTTATGAGAAAATGAATTTGGTTGAAAACGGTTATGGAATTTAGTTGGAAGTGTATGTAGGTGGGAGGGATTAGTGGGCGAAGGGAGTGTAGAAGTGGAGGCACGATCTATGGCAATATGTGCATTTTCTCGTCTTCTTTTATTGATGTCATCTTTTCTTTCATGGTAGCGAATACGTTGTTGATTTCGGCGAGCACGTTTTTTTGCTAGTCTTGTGTTTTCCAACTCCATCGAATAATTTCTGTGGAATTGTGTAAAAAATTTAGAGAGCGATGTAAATTGACAAGTTTAAATATATTTTTTACTTTGCTTTTGGAAGTAACATAATTATAAATGATTAAAAACTAATAATAATAATTAAGAAATAACATGTAAAAGTATAATCCAAATCTTAAACTATAGCAACCTGAAGAATAGTAAATAACCGTGTGAAGCATTGAATATGAGTAGAAATACAATGTAAATAAATTAAATATGTAATGACTTTAAAACATGTTGTGAAAGTAAAGAATGTAAAATCTTAGGTAACAACATGATGTGGAAATAAAACATTGAACATGGCAACAAGAGCCAATTTGTTTGAGACGTAAATACATATATCTACAAACATATATTACATTGTACTTGTTGAGGGACATTTACAAAAGCTAAACATGCTTAACATGGAAAATGTTAGGAAACAACATGATGTGGAAATTAAACATTGAACATAGCAACAAGAGGTAATTTGTTTGAGATGTAAATACATATATCTACAAACATATAGTAGATTGTAGTTATTGAGAGACAATTACAAAATCTAAACACGCTTAATAGCAATGGTAACAATGCTCTGTGTTTCATGCCCATCAAAAAGATTTGTTTGGATGGTAAGAGCAAATAGAAATTGGCAGTTGACAACATTGGCTGTAATGTCATTAGCGGCATTGTTGTCTACTAGTAGGAGTTGAAAATCCTCTGCAGAAACACCTAGTAGTGTGGTTGTTGGATCTTGAAATGCAGTAACATTAAGAAGGTGCCTTGTACCATCTTGTAAGTCCATCTTCAGCATATAGCTATAATCACATTCTGAATTTATTGAAGAACACTTAGGGCATTTAAATGAACTTGGTGAAATTTGGAGAAGCTTTTTTTTACATTTCTTGTTTTCCACCAAGCAAGGGAAAGAAAGGTAGTAAAAGTTGTCTAAGTGGAGCTTTGTGATAGTAGCCTTCCCACAGACATTTTTTTTCTCAACAGAGCTTGTATCTGCAATACTTGAAATAGCAATTGGATTTTCAAATTTTTCGATGGGGAAATGGCTCTTGGAAAGGGAAAGGTAGGGTTTGGAAATCCCTTTAGTTGCATACCAGTTTTGTAATGTTTTGGCTTCTACCAAGTTAGGATTGATTGTAATGGTAGTTGGGAAAATTGTATCTAATGATATCCCTGACCAAGATGTTATACGTGCACTCTTTATCAAAATAATTGGGGGGTTTGGCTCTATAGAAAGGTTAGATATTTGCTTACAACAATTTCATAATGGTCTCCCCAAAGTGTAATATCAATGGTACGACTTGACATGTCTATAATGGTAGTTGTACACTTTATTGTTTCAGTACCATCTCTCTTTCGAATGGTTGATGGAGAGGAGATGTGCAGGAGAATGCCAATGACATCTACGAGGGTATTAATAGGTAATGACATTATTGACTCTATGCTTCAGATATGATAGTTATGCTCGGGTATACTGGAGTCTGCACAAGTGGATGGACTTATGGTTGAAGAGGAATGGAGGAAAATTTCATAAGGATTTGTGTTGCTGCTATATTTCAAGTTAGCAACTCTGATGCGACCATTAGAAATTACATAAAGGCTATTGGAGTTTACAATATGGTAGAATGCATCTACAAGTTCATTAAAGCAGGTGACATGTATTGCAGAGCCTACTTTATCTACAAAATCAAACCCAAAAACTTTTCCATCATGACTTGCATTTTTGTAATCATGAATTGGACTTTTAGCCAATGCACGACCCTCAATTGTCCAATACTTATGGTTGGGTGTTAATGATGCAACTGGAATTGGATCAGAGGGGGCCATATTGTGGTGTGCCATTGATGTTGTGGATTCTTCGACAGAGGAATTGGTGGCTTGAGAATTGGTAAATTGCTCTTGAGAGCTGGTAGAGGGCATATGGGTTGTAGCTTGATGGATAATAGTTGGAGTTCCAACCAATGATTCATTGTTTGATATTATTTCCAAACTATGTATTACAATTTCCCTGCAATGAAAGGACAAAGAGACATATTAATGAGAAGTAGATGCTTAACCAATAAGATTCTAAACAATAGAAGGAAAGTATGCACATACGTGAATTTGGTGAACTTCTTGCAACTATAGTTTTTGAGAAGAACTATAGATCCTTTAACTAACGCCTCCTCTAATGCAAGCTCATTGAATTGTGTTGGTAGTAGAGCAGAATGTGTGTGTGTCCCATCAGATAGTTGCATACGAAATTTGACAATTGTAGGTTTAGGTTGTGGAATGGAGTCAATAGATGCAACATGTAAAACTGGTTCTAAATTGGGTATGCCGTCAAGAATGTTGGCAATTGCATTTGCAGTTAATGTTGACATCATAACATTGCAAGTTTGTGGAGGTGGTTGTCCTGCATGCAACTTAAGAGTATGGGAATTAGGTATCGAAGAAAAGTTCTTTCCAACCTTTCATATGTTTGAACTACAAATATGCTTAGAAAGTTAAATGGTAGGTGTAGAAGGTAAATAAGGTAGATATTTTGGAGATGATGGATATGGTGTCTACGTTTGAATGTATCAAGTGTATGTGTAAGGAAAACATGTATATAGTGAAAGTTGAAATGTACAGGTAAAAAATTGTATATTGATAAGGGAAAACTAATAGCTAAAAGTATTGTAATACAAAAAATAAAAAAACATGTTTGCCATAACTCTAGGTTACAATTATTTTGTCAATTTGAATAACATTCTCCAACATAATCATAATATCAAAACATGAAATTAAAAGATTTTGCAATTATAAATATAATGAACAAGTACTTTGAAAATAAGTGTTTTTTATTCCATCGCATATAAGTAGGAAAAATTTTAGTCACTTTAGATCAAGTAATGTACATGAGGTCAAATAGTACAAAGTATTATTGTAAACATAGTGAGTTGTATGAGCTTTACAAGGTGTAAAGTACAGGTAATAAGTGACATATTAAGCACATGGATATGTAAACAAAAATTGCATATCATCAAAATGAAGGGTTCTCCAGAGGGCTATGATTATATACATAGTTAGCCATAGAAAGGTTACATGGTAAATAGTTCAAGTATTTGATCACATTTTTTGTAGGTACATCTCAAATGCATTGACTAGTGAGGGTGTATCATCATTTCCATACAGGTGATCATAATAGATTTCCCTTAGGAAAGTGCAGAGGCCCTCCAATTGAGTGCAACTCTTCTAGAACAACGATAGTGTGTCCTAAATCTTTTCGATGTCCAAATCTTGTACCTGAGGCGTTGACTGACAAACATCTTTAAAATTGTGGACAATAGTGTGGCAACTATTTGTGATAGTAGTTGCTAGATGTTCAACATCTAGACCAAGGCTTTCTGGTTTATTAACAGAGGCACAAGACTCTACTACAATAGGATGGGGAATGAAGGAGACATTTGGGTTGTCTTTAGTGTTCAATATATCTGCACTAGAAGCTCGGATGATATTAGACATTTGACTATGGCTAGCCATCTCCTGAGATGAGTTAAGTCAAAGATTATATCAATAAAATATAAAAGAATTGAAACAATGGGGAAACACAATTAATATAGCTAAATGAAAGTTAAAGAATTTTTAATGTAGGTTTTTCAAATAACAATCACAGTAGACTAGAACAAATTAGGTATAGAAAATAATTTAATTGAAGTTTGGATAATGAGACAATAATATTATTATAATTTCAATTAAATTTGTAATACATATAATTTGAATTCGCAATTTGAAAACATGGGTAAGCCTAATTAAAGTTACGTCACAAGCATAAAGAGTTTGGATTGTCAATTTGAATAACATTCTCCAACACAATTATAACATCAAAACATGAAATTAAAAGATTTTGCAATTATAAATATAATGAGCAAGTACTTTGAAAAGAAGTGTTTTTTATTCGAACGCATATAAGTAGAAGACTCCTTTAGCAGATCAAGTACAACAATAATAGGAACACAGTGGTTTCCAATCCTAGAAAATAGGAACATAGTGGTTTCCAATCCTAGAAAACTAAGGTCCAGCAAAAGCCCTTGAAACAAGAATTGTGGTTGTTTGATGTAGGATCTTTTATGGTTGGATGTTGAAAATATGAGCTGCAAGAAATTTATAATAACAAGCTCATTAAAAAACATAATTTGAAAACATGGGCTACACCCTAAAACCTAAA
>VDFB02249811.1:0-14133 GCA_007258455.2 Sequoia sempervirens
CTTCATTTTCACTTTCTTTATCTCTTTCTTTCAATTTTTTTGCATCTACTATCTAAGTGACTAAAAGCATCATGGAGTCTACAGTTCCCATTCCTCCACTAACACCTTTCAATTATCATGATTGGAAGATTAAAGTTAGCCTTGTACTAAAAAATAAGGGCCTATATAGGATAACTATGGGAACGGAAAAAGAACCTAATGCAACCAAAGAAAAAGAAAATTTTTTCAACAAATGTGATCAAGCATTTGGCTTTCTGTGTTTAAATCTATCTCCAGAATTATTGTTTCATGTCAAAAATTTAACTACACCTCATCAAGTGTGGGATACTTTAGACAAACTATTTGGAAAAATTGATGAACTCAGAAGTCATGAATTGGAAAATCAGCTCTTAGGTCTTAGTCCTAGAAGTTTCACAACTTTAGAAGATTTCTTCACAAAGTTTAAATCTTTAAAGTTACAGTTAAAAGATTGTGGAATTGACAAGAAAGAGGATCAATTAATCCTTTCAGTACTTTCCAAATTAGGTCCAGAATTTTTTGTGTTTGTATCAACTTTCTATTCTACTAAAAGTGCTCTTAGAGCATCATGGAAAATGCCTACTCTAGATAAATTCATTTCTGATCTCACAAGGGAACAAGAGAAACTAATTCAGATGGGTTCTTTGAAGTCTATGAAGCCTCAAGCTCTAATCACAGGAAATGACAAGCTACAAACTTCAAATGGGAAGAAAAACACTAAAAAGGACAAGGGTGGTAAGAAAGGAGATAAAATTGATGATTTGAAAAAGGATAAATCTTCTCATCAAAGTAAGCACATTACTGAGAAGATAATATGTGCCTTTTGTAAAAAACCTGGGCATGATGAAAATCAATGCATGGAGAAACAAATCGAAAGTCTCTCAAATATTCTTAAGAAAAATAATATTGGGATTCTTGATTTTGGCAAGGCATCTTCATCAACTCAGGATAATACCAAGGACAAAGAGAAATTAAAAGGAAAAGCTCTAGTTGTTACGCCATCTTCATCTTCATCTCCATCATGGATTATTGATTCTGGTGCTACTCATCATATGGGTTCTTCTTAGGTTGCATTCACATCCTTAGGGCCATCTAGAATGTCTTCAGTCAACTTAGGTGATGATACCCTAGAATTGGTTAAAGGGAGAGGGTCTGTTGAAGTTGAAGGAGGAATTTTTTCAAAAGTTCTTAGTGTACCTTCACTTTCAACTAATCTCCTTTTAGTGTATCAAATAACACACTTAGGGAAGGGTATGAGAGTTTATTTCTCTCCAAATTCAGTTGAGATAAGAGAATTACAAAGTAATAACTTAGTTGCTATAGGAGAAGCCAATCACCAATCCAGATTGTATTCCTTCTCTAGTTTTGCTACAAATATTTCTCCAAAGGACTACTAACTCATTCAAATGAAGTTAGTAAATTATGGCATGAACGGTTTGGCCACCTTAACTACCATTATCTTGAACAACTACAACAACAAAAAATGGTTAATGGATTACCAAAAGTCAAGTTTTGTAAAGGACTATGTGAAGGATGTGCACTTGGTAAACATCCTGAAGCAAAGTTTGACAAAGGAGAAACTTGGAGGGCAAAACAAGTCTTAGAACTTTTTCATAGTGATGTTTCAGGGGCTTTCCCACATCCTTCTTTTACAAAGGCAAGATATGTTCTCACATTTATTGATGATTTCTCACGTTTTACATGGGTCTACTTCCTTAGGCAAAAATCAAAAGTATTTGATTCTTTTCAAGATTTCAAAGCTCTAGCCAAAAAACAGTCAGGGAAAGTCATCAAGGTTCTTCGAATAGATAATGGCAGAGAATATGTTAATAATATTTTTGAGCAATTTTGCACAACAGAAGGGATAGAGTTGCAACGCACAGTTCCATATACCCCTCAACAAAATGGTGTTGCAGAATGTAAAAATAGGTCTTTAAAGGAGATGGCTAACTATATGATTCATTCCAAAGGTTTAACACCATCTTATTGGGTTGAAGCTATCAATTGTGCATGTTACATTTAGAATAGCGTTCCTCACAAAGCCTTGAAAGGAATCACTCCCTTTGAAGCTTGGAAAGGATGGAAACCAATAGTTGATCACTTCAGAGTCTTTGGTTCACCTGCTATGGCCTGCATTCCTAAAGAACATTGCAAGGCTATGGATGCACAATCCAAACCTTGTATCTTTGTTGGATATCTAGAAGGTGTTAAAGGTTACCGCCTACTACACCCTACCACACATGAGTTGTTCATCGAGAGAAGTGTCAAGTTTCAAGAAACACCCCTTGAAACTATTCTTGACATTCCTTGTCATACTATTGATTCTCCATATTCTGATAATATTTCTGATGATTCAAATCATTCGCAACAAATTTCTAGTGCAGTTAGTAGTACTTCTTCTTCCTCTAGTTCACAAAGTGATGATTGCATTGAAAATTCATCTTCATCCAGTTCAGGGATTGAATTAGAAGTTGAAATTTCTACACCAGATTCACCCACATCTAGAACTCTACGCTCACTTCATACAATAGATTCTTGGGTACAAACTGCAGTAGATGATAGACAGCTTCAGACAGACTTTCAGGGGGAATCTCATGCCTACTTTGCTTCAGTGTCTGATCCACAGACATTTAAAGATGCATCAGGCATATCGAAGTGGGATGTTGCCATGAATGAGGAATATGATTCCTTAATCAAAAATCACACTTGGGACTTAACTTCTCTTCCTAAGGGAAGAAAAGTAGTTCGATGTAAATGGATATATCAGACTAAATATGCAGCAGATGGGTCAGTTGACAAGTACAAAGCACAGTTGGTTGCTAAAGGTTTTTCACAAGTAGCAGGAATTGACTATACAAAGACCTTTGCACTTGTTGCAAAGATGACTTCAATTAGACTCACACTTGCTATAGCCGCAACACATGGGTGGGCAGTACATCAAATGGATGTAAAGAGTGCATTTCTTCATGGAGATCTTGAGGAGGAGATCTACATGGAACAACCTCCAGGGTTTGTTCACAATTCATCCTTAGTGTGTATACTAAGGAAATCTATCTATGGCCTAAAACAAGCACCCAGGGCTTGGTATGGTAAGATGGATTCCTATCTTCTATCTTTAGGATTCACTCAATGCAATTCAGATCCTAATGTGTATCTTCCGCGACATGATGATTCATTGTTAATACTGGTTCTTTATGTTGATGACCTTTTAATCACTGGGAGTGCTTCCTCTGCTATTATGGTAGTAAAATCAGCACTTCAAGAAAGATTTGACATGACAGACTTAGGGTTACTCCATTACTTTCTTGGTATTGAGATATCTCAATCAAATTCAGGGATTGTTCTTGCTCAACCCAAGTATGCTCTCGATTTACTTGAATCTTTTCACAAGACTAATTGTAAACCAGCTCCAACTCCCTACTTATCTGGTGTTAAGCTTGAGACTTCTTGTCCTACACCATTAGTTGATGCAACATTGTACAGACAACTTGTAGGAAGTCTTATTTACTTAACACATACTAGGCCTGACATATCATATGCAGTTGGCTTAGTTTCTAGATTTATGCAAGAACCTCATGAGTTGCACTGGAAAGCAAATAAGAGGATTCTTCACTACCTTCAAGGTACACTTTCATTTGGGATACATTACCGAGTTGGTTCAACTATTGATTTGGTTGGTTTCATAGATTCAGATTGGGCTGGTGATACATAAAATTGCAAGTCTACTTCTGGGTATAGTTTTTCACTTGGTTCAGGTCCTATCAACTAGTCTAGCAAAAAGCAAAATGCTATTGCTATATCTTCTACAGAGGCAAAATTCTAAGGAGCTGTTAACTCAGCTACAGAAGCCATATGGCTTCAAGGCATCATTTTTGAATTTGGTATTCCTATCAGACGACCAATAGTTATCTATTGTGATAATCATAGTACTATCCAAATATGCAAGAATCTAGTTCAACATCAACGAACCAAACATATTGAGATTCATATGCATTATATTCGTGAGCTTATCCATGATCAGATCATCAACCTAGTATTTTGCCAGTCTTCAGAACAAATTGCCGACATCTTTACCAAACCCTTTACATAAAGAAGGTTCATTCATCTACGAGCTCTTCTTGGTGTATGGTCTACATCGGCATCATCATCATCAGGAGGGGCCATCTAAAGTCCTCTCTTTATTTTCTCTCTTTTGGAGGAAAGTTTTTTCCCACAGGGTTTTCTTTCTTCCTCTGGTTTTTAAGAGATCTTTTGTAAATGAGTACCTAAAATGGCGCACAGTCGGGACTCATGTTTCATAAACCTACCTAAGCTATGCTTAAGGGGGGGTGTTGGTGTATAACTCAACATGAGTTATCCTAACATAACCATAGTTGGCAGTTTTCCTCACATGTGGAAAGACTAATTCCACTCTATGAGTCATTAGTAGATGTGTCACCCCATATTTGACACATCTCTACTACATTTTAGGTTGGTTGAACCTTGAGCTATTCTCTTGGTTCTATTTTCGCCACCTTTCCTATTATCATGGAGTATTGTTTCCCAAACTTCACCTATTTATACTTGTTCATTTGTAATACAAGTCATTCGATTTCACTTGCAATCTTGTGCTTGTTTGTTTTCCATGATCTTGGTTGTTTCCACAATTTATAATTTCAATGTCTAAAATTTTCAAAACAACTCATATCATTTATGTTGTCAAAATTTTGAGCATCTTTTATCAACATAAAACTGAAAGAGAAGGTGCAGAAATCTTTCCTTTTTCAACCATACTATTCACAAAAATAGACAGATTTTAAAAGCAACATTTTCTATGCACAAAATTTTACTAAAATGGTGAGAAGACAATATTTTCTTGAGCTGCATATATCGTTCTAAACTTTCACATGACTTCCACAACAATAGATCTATAAACTTCCCCCCATTTTTTGATTTGCAGTCTACAAAGAAATACATATTTCTCCTTTCTTTTACAGTATAACAATTATGTTAGTTACTCTCTAATATAACCTTTGTTATAGCAGCATACTTGAGCAACTTGAGTTGAAGAATGAAACATATTTTCCCTTACAAAATATAGAGGTAAACTTTCCTACTTACTGATTTATAGCAGCAAGGTCATAGAAAAAACACATTTTCTTTTTTACAACAAGCATCCAATAGGATATATTTTTCATAGCAAATAGAACAAATATAATAGCTCCCTCCAAACAACATGGGTTTTTACCATATTTTCAATTTCTTCAAACTGCAAACACACAAGGCGCTAACTTTCCATAGACCATGGGAGCTCACCTCCCAGCCTTTGGTTGGAAAACCAACCACCCCCGAGCTAGGAGGCACCTTGGGAATCAGGTGCATTCATGCAAGCCAAATACAAAATACACACATAAATTATACACAAAAATTGTACACACCCACCCAAGGGAATTTTCACATAACAAAGAGTTCATTATGAACCCAAAATAGGGAATGGAGGATTGTGGACTACGCACTCCATTTTGGGGACTCAAAGGCAAACACCATGAATAACAATCACCAAGTTTTTTTTCAACCCTCCATTACAACCCTTCTTTCTCATTTCCTTATCCAACCCAACCATCATTCACATTTCACACAACATATGGGTACTCATACCCTCTTATTAACCTCTCCTTTTAAAGGAGGAATGACTCGCCCCCATGGAGGTTCCTACTCCAACCATCCCCAAACTTGGGATGCTCTTCCCAAATTTGGGTGAGCCTATCCCATTACAACCCTTTTTCCCAACAACACTCACACAAAGAAAATAAAACAAAAGAAAACAACACTTAGGGAAAGAATTTTAGACACACAATTACATGTACATAGCATACAAATTTAAAAATATAAAAAGTAAAAATGTGTGTTGAGCCTACCTTAATCCAAGATAAGGAAGGATGTGAAGAGAATGTGCCCAACTCCTCTCCCTCCAATCTTGCTCTCCAATCTCTCAACCAAATCCAAGAGCTCCCAAAAAAAAATCCCAACTCCAAAAACAAAGAATCCAAAAGAGAACCCCCAAAACCCTTGTTCTTAGTTTTTCTTATAGAATTTCAAGTTTGAATTCCTTTGAATGGGGAAATGACACTTGTCACTCACCCATTCACCCTCCCAAGCACATTCACCCATGTGTTCTCTCACATGTGTGAGAACTTGGGGGACTTCCAAGACAACATAGAGAAGTGGGAGTGGAAAGGGACTAGTCCCCATCCCACTTCTCAAAACCTTATTTTCGCCAAACTTCTTTAAGGCCTCAAAAAGGGTGCCCAATCATGAAACTAACTCAAAATTATAGGCTGAAAAGGTACCTAACCCATAGGTACTTGACCTAGGGACCTTAAATCAATAAAAACACTTAAAAAACTCAACTTTTCAACCCTCAAAAAGTGCCCTAAAGATCAAATCCGAGTTTGTCCACTTGGGTGGACAACTCACCACTTAAATGGATTGACATGGAAATTAAAACCATTTTACAAACATGCACATATAACATCACAAATAAAATACATTACAAAATGGAACTATAGTCCCTCCATATGGACTATAGCTTGGCTTCATTGGTAAATTTACTCAGGGTTCCCAAAGGTCACCTCCAATTTCCATTGGCCATGGAAAGTGTACCTACACACTCGATGCACACGTTAATCCATCCAATAAATCATATATCAAAACATTTGAATCACCATTTCATATACACAAGCTTCCATCCAAATAAATAATATATCAAAACAATTGAATCATCATTTCATATAATCAAATTTCATAATTTCACATAGCATATATATCTCATATCATAACTAGAACAAACACTAATCACATATCATATCCAATTCTTTTTACCTTAATTTTCAAATTTATCAAATTATAACATGGTTTATTCACAACACATATTTCATTTGTTCATCATTTCAAAATTCAAATTGAACAACCATAGTAACTAGCATAAATTTAGGTCAACCATCATAGCCATCTAACTAAGCATGTAGCATCATAATCAAATCATCATAAGAACTCAAATGTCTAAATACCATAGTCAAATCATCATAAGAACTCAAATGTCTAAGTATCATGTCATCAAGAGTATCTCTAAGCATAATCAATAACCACAACTCAAAATAGTCTAAATACTAGGTGTATCATAGGGGTAGGCCTCACATATATATATATATATATATATATATATATATAATAATAATATATATATAATATATGTATATAAATACATATACATATACATATACTCTATACTCTATATACATATATATATATGTATATATAATATGCATATATATATATGTATACATGCATACATATATACATATATACATACATATATATAGACACATATATATACTCTATCCATGTTTGGTGTTATACAGATTTTGTACAGTTAGTTCCTTGGTATCTTTCTAATTGATTTAACTTCAAATCCTTACAAAGAGGATGGTGTAGATTGTGAATGGTATGTGGAAATGAATGCTAAAAAATATACATAGATACACATACGCATATATATATTGAAGAAAAATAGATCAATTGTAGAACACAAATGACAATAACACTTAAGAGCCACAAAACTAATATAGAAAAAATTTAATTAAAGAACAAACAAAGCATACATCTAATTACGTTGAATGTACATATACATATATGTGTATGCATATGCATATTAATTTGTATATACATACATGCATATCTATATGTAAATATATCTATGCATATGCAATGCATTTTCGGTGGAGAGTGTAACGAATGGAAGGTACAATACATCTTTTCCTTCTCAGAGAGTGTAATGCTACCGTTGCTTATGCATATGCATCATTCCTTCCCTCGTTGCACCCTCCATCTCAAAGAGTTTCACTTTTTTTGATTGCATATGCATATATACATATACATATACATATAAATATACATATACATATACATATACATATACATACACATATACATATACATATATGTATATACATATGCATATGCATATGTATATACATATATCCATACACATATCGAACAATGCTACAAAGTGTGACAGCAAAATCATAGATCTAAGATTCAGTGTAATTGATGAACAAACTAACCTTGCATTTGGAAAAGGCCCAAAAAAATTGGCCACATCAAAAAGGAAGCAAGAAAGACACCTACGGGGCTAACGCCTGAGGGTTATCCACAACTTGGGGAGAGATAGAGTCCATTATGGGCAACTAAAAAAAAAGAATATCACGAAGAAGAGTTTGTTACATGGTAGAATTCAAATAGATGTGGAAGAACGAATATCATGAAACATATTGATATAAGACATATAAAATGTTCCATAGAAAGAAAATAACCATAGCAATTAATACTTTATTATAAGTAGGTTCAAACAGATCAGGGAAAAATAAATCCACAAAACATATTGGTACAAGATAAGCAGTCTATGAAACAGTTGCAAGAGATGTTAGGAAAACACTTAAGAAGCAGACATAACTAACAAATGAATGGGAAAAGAATATCATGGAAAAAAACATGGAAAATAGAAGAGCACAATAACCTGTACAAAATGCTATGAAACCAACACCACAATGGCTGTTTCAACAATGCAAATGAATCAAAGTATAATTTCCCACATTACAACATTCAATATTCCATTTACTTTGGCCACACACATATAGTTCGCCCGACCTCACTACAACACAACAAAAAAATGCATCAACCCTTGCACAAGAAAACACTCACCATTCAGCTTCCAAGTATCGAGGACACCAACTCCACCACCACCAACCCACATAATTACCAAGCTCCACATCACCACAAGAAAACCTAGTCAAGCCACCGCCGGGTGGGCATCTTCGACACCAAAAAATCCAATTCACGGCTGGGGTGGCAAAAATCCTGACGGAATCTTCAAACAAATAGCTTGCCGGCTGGGGCATCTCTGACACTAGCTATCATTCTTAAGTGTTTTTCTAATAGCTGTTTTGAAGTTTCCCTATTTTGTCTATAATATTTAGTGGGAAATAATGTAGCTTGAATTTTCAATTGACAAGCTAACTGCCACATAGAATTTGCTGTTACATCTTCTCTAGATAGCGATAGAATTTCTGGTAAGTAGGAATATGCTGCAAACTCAAATCTATACATGCATTTCACTGACCTATTAGAAAAAAAATTAACAATGAAAGGAACATGAGAGATGTTTGAAAACCCACATTAAATAGAATGTTAAAATATGGAGAATAGAACAAGAAAAGTATGATAATGAACAATTTGGTATAGGGAGCAGTGATATTTCACGTGTATGTATTTGTCTATGTTTCAAAGCATTCATTTTCACATATAGTTCACATTGTATCTATATATATATGTGTGTATATATATATATATATATCATGGGGGTGTTAATTCATTATGTCATTGTTGTACAATGGGGTCAGATGAAGTAAATGCAATATTGAGTGTTGCAGGGTGGGAAAAATAAACTTTGTTTAAGTTGTATCTATAATATTTAGTGGGAAATAATGTAGCTTGAATTTTGAATTTACAAGCCAACTATCACATAGAATTTGCTATAACACCTTGTGTAGACAACGATAGAATTCCTAGTAAGCAGGAATATGCTACAAACTCAAATCTATACATGCATTTCACTGACCTATTAGAAAAATACTTGACAATTAGAGGAACATGAGAGATGTTTGAAAATCCACATTACATAGAACGTTAAAATATGGAGAATAAAACAACCAAAGTACAGTAATGAACAGTTTGGTATAGGGAATTGGAAAAAATAATATCATGAAGAACAATTTGTTATGGGGAAGTTCAAACTGTTGAAAAATGAACAACACCATCAAAAATATTGATAGAACAGAAAAGAGAAATTGAAAAAGACCTATTAGGAAAACACTTAAGAATCAGAGGAAAGTGATAGATGTTCTCAAACCCACATTAAATAGAACTTTCAGATATGGAAAATAGAAGAGGGAAACTACGATAATGAACAGTTTGTTACGAGGAAATAAAAACAAGAATATATCATGAAGAATCGTTTGTTGTGGGGAACCTAAAATAAACGAGAGAAAAATAATATAATGAAACATATTCATATAAGTCACTATCATCCCATGTAATTAACATACTCCATCGCCCACATAAACAGACCTGAACAACTTGTTCTAGGGACCTTCAAGCAGATCAAGGAAGAAATAATATCATGAAACATATTGATACAAGGTTCGAGCTATGTTCTTTGTTAATAAATATTGAAGAGAAGTACAAAAATTGTATAATAGGTGTTAGAATAACAATTATTTACTACAAGCCATTTTACATGGGTATTTTGCATAAATGGTTTGCCTATAATATTTAATGCGAAGCAATGTAGCTCAAATCCACAATTAAGCCTATGGAATTCTACAAATTTTGCACAGATTATTGCATCATATAATTTTTGTCATAACCTAAAGAAAATATGTAGTACCCCTCTGATTTTCTTATGTTTTTAGACAATGCTTTTACTTGGATAGACCTTGATACTATGTTGTTGATATTTGATCGCTGACATTGGAGCGATGATGGTTTTTATTTTATGATGTGATGGTACACTATATGGATGATTATTGTTTGTGACATGCTTTCTGGTTAGCATAGATGATTATTTGAGTTGATATTGATATATGCTCATATGTAGTTAATTGATATTTTAATTTCATTAGTTTTGATGTGACACTGTATTGGTGAAGGGAACGGGATTGCATCACTCGCTTGCGAGCGCCCTGTGATTCCATGATTTTCTCTTCATGGTGTGTTTGATTTATGATCTATATACATGTACGACATATGTTTGATTGCAAGATTGTAGGTACATGATGACATCAACTCCACCTGGGTTCACAGGTTTGAGCATGTCCATTACCCAATGAAATAGTTGATTGAGAGATAGTAATGGGGTTTTCCTTGTCAAACCACAACCCTAGTCATAGTGTTTTGTCAGTCTTTGTTCGGTATGCTCTATTGTCATGTTGTCCATGTTTGCCTTGTCATTTATTATTTATCTTGCAAGGTTTGTTTTGTGGAAATTAATGTTAAATTAATGCTTTAAAATGTTTTTAGTAATTATTTATTTGATTTTGTTTAATGTTGTTAGAAGCTTAGTATTTGATTTAATTAATTAAATTTAATGTATTTTGTACTTAATTTAATCCTTATGATTAAATTTATTTTATAAAGTAATTAAATTAATTAGATTAAATTTATTTTGAAATTATTATGTGAATTTGAATTATAAATTGCATAAATCCTTGTAAATATCAAAAGGGAAATATTTGAGTTGGTTAAAAGATATTTTAATTTTGACATGTGTGTTAGAAAATTTACTAAACACTCTTGTTGAGAATTTATTCTCAGAGAGAATTTTTGGAATAACTAAAAGAAGTAAGAGGTTACTTCATGGGAATGGAAAAGATATTTTGGGGTAGTTGTTGAAAAATTGAAAAGGAACTTCTCAGGAAGTTTCTGGGCTCTGGTTTTTGGTTTTCTTCTTCTAGAAAAGTGAATTCTTGGAGGAAGCTTTGGAAAACTTGGAATCAACAGGTGAAGCTTTACAGCAAACATCACTTCCTCAAGCTTCCAGATACAGGTTCTTTTAATTAATTTTATTATTTTGCAAATTGAAAGATTGTCTATACAAAAATAATTTATAATTTGTGTAGAAGCTTTTAATTATTTTGTAAATTTGTAAGGCTTTTGTATTTGAAAATTTTCCGTGAATATTTTAGTGCTTATGTAGAAAAATTTATAGTGAAATCAGAGAGCCTCTGTTGAAATTTGTTTTTCAACTATAGAAAACCCTAGAGGGAAAGCAATAGAAAAATTTATAAGTCTCTAAAGGAATGGATTCAAATATCTTACTATTAAAAAATTGGGGAAAATCTTATTTGCATTGGAAAGATCTTCCTGTAGAAGAATATCATTTAAATTTTTTTTCCCAATTAGCTTTATTGGCTAGGAAATTGAAAACTTATGTAAGATTTTGTAAACATTCCTTGTAGAAAGCTTTTATTTGTGAAAATAATTTGCCCGACTATAGTATTCTTTGATGAATTTATATATATTTATATATGTATATATATATTTTAATATATATACATACATATACAAAAAAACTATATATATATTCTATATTTATGACATTATACCCTGTAGAAGTTCTTTTTTTAAAAAAATATATTTAAAAATTCAGATTTTATTTTGTACGCTGATTTTTGGAGAATCACAGGTTTCAAAAAAATATGAAATAGAAAATTTTTGTGGGGAAGGCAATGGGGGCTACCCCCACAGCTGCCCCCATAAAGGAAGTGACTGTGGAGGCAGCCGATGCTACCTACACAACTACAACCCAATGGGTACAATTGTGTTCAGCCTCCCCCCAAGCGCTATACATACAACACAGTTTATAAACTCATCTGCCCTTAATAACTTCTATTTTGATTTTGTAACATGGATATACATATAAATATTTAAAAAATGGGAAATTGATTTATATAATTAAACTTAATTTCTTTATATTTTTTAAAAGATATTGATTTAAGTTAGATTAATTTGAGTAATGTAAGATTGTATTCTTGAAAAGAATTTTGATTTAGGAAATCCTAATGATAAATTTTATTATTTTCTTAAATTGCTCATTTAATTGTGGTTTCTTCTGTTTACGTACGTTGGGGAAATTGGTTTTTTGTGGTATTTGTAAGTCTTCCAGATGTCATTTTGTGAGGGGATTATTATGATTTATAGATCTAGCCCTTTGTATCCTTGGGTAGTGCACTTCGTTTTATATTAGTTTAAACACCTGATTACTACGAACAAGATGTGTTGTCTTTTTACATCATGATGGATATTTATTATTGGTTTATGTGCACCACGTATACCCTTGGGTTTTGGTTTAATTCCTTGTGTTTTCAATAGGGGAGTGGCTCTCCATGGGGTCTGGCACACAAAGTGGTGCCATGGTAACTCACGTGAGAGTTAGATAATCTAGTGAAAATTAAATAAATGTATTAGGGGAAAGGGTAGTTCAAATTATTTAACTCATTAATTGTGCCTTGCTCATGGGCTCAAGGGCTTGTTTAGACTTGGGATGAGATGAGAAGGCTTGGAATGACAAGATCGTTATCTTGTCTCTTTGAAAGATAATTGATTCTGCATCAGTTTGAATGTGGGGCCGGGGGTCGTTAGAGGCTACCAGGGTAACCCAAGATGGGGGCTAGGGCCTAGGAAGATTCACCAGGGTAACCCATTTAAATTTGTAATGAAACTCATCCTATGATAACCGTATGATTTGTGAAATTGATAAACTCGATTCTTTTACTCTGGAAGTAATGTAACCTTCATGTAAAGTATTGTACTTCTGTATTTTAGTCTTGAGTTTTCCCGTGTCTAGAGGTTGTCATTTTTTCCTAGGAAATACTTTTATGATCTGGTAGCATGGGGGTGGTGCTTGAATTTCCACTTAGTTTGGAGTGGAATGTTTTTCCCAGCCACAAGCCCACATTTGGGTTTCCATTTCTTGATCGTGATGGTAGGATTTTTCAGATTGGAGAGCTCGCATGTACCAGTTGATTTGTTTCATCTCTTTTGTACTTCGTATCAGTGGATATTTGTATATGTATTATACTCATTTGTATTCAAGGAGGAATTTTGTATCAATGTAATTTTAATTTTAAACTATGAACTTCCTCATTTTGGAAATGAGTTCTTGTAACTATTTTATGGAATGAATGCAAGCTATAAATGATTCCTTTATGTACTTTGTATCTTATGAGATGAATTAAATGCTTTAGATGTATGTAATTTAATTTCATGAGTTATATTTATATGCTATGGTTAGTTTGATTTTGTGTTATAGAATTTGAATGTAAGTGTTGTCATGTATCTTAGAGAATGTATGCGTTTTAAGTGTAATTCACTTTACATGTTATAATTACACTTACAATTTTTTTTTTGTTACGCTTCTGTTGTGTTTTGCATCATTGTTTAAGGTTACATGGCAGGGCATTACACATGGTATCAGAGCCAAAGTTTAAACACTGGGTGCTCTAGGATAATGTTGAAACT
>VDFB02249814.1:0-28105 GCA_007258455.2 Sequoia sempervirens
TATATATCATTTCCCAAGAAACAAGAGGAAGTTTAATTTTAACATGAAGATTGTTTGCGCAAAAGAAGAGCCTAAGTTGGTTTTTAATCTCATCTACTACACTTTTTGGAATCTTTAAGATTGTTATCATGTAGATGAGAATGACATTAAGAACTGATTTCAATTAGTGATATTTTGAGTGGCTAATATTCGCCAATTGGCTAATAGTTTAAATTTTGGAATCCAAAATTGGCTAATAGTTTGAGCTATAATGTGACTTGAATCACCACATTTTTACAAAATTTTATTAGAGTCTTATTTAAATCATCAAAGAGATTATTTTATTAAAAAATTTAACTAAAAAATTTGCCACAATATTTGAGACATGATTAGATTAGATTCTCCTAAATTTTATATATTATAGTAGAAATCTATATTAATTGGCCAATAGTATATCCTAATTATTAGTTGCTTTAGGACCATATATCTGATCTTTAGTTTCTACCATTGATTTAGAGTATAATCTAATGGCTCTTGTTGTATTGCATGAGGAAAAATGTACCCACGATTTGCAATGCTCATGGGGTTGACAATTTTGGGTCTTATGAGCATTATAGAATGTGGGTACATTTTACCTCAGAGAATACAATGAGGGTCATTAGATCAATGATCTAAAAGCAATTTTGAGCCCCATAAGAATTACAGATCGTGGGTACATTTTACCTTGTAGAATACAATGAGTTCCATTATATTATATTTTTAAACAATGGTGGCAAGTAATTATTATTGTCTACCCCTTAAACCCATCAATAATTTCCACCCTTGGGACCTTACTTTTCCATGATAATTATTTTTAGATTGGATGGATTCGCCATCTTTATTAATGCATTTTCATATTATTTTTCAAGATTCACCAAAATTTTCTACAAAATTTTAGTGATGTAAACAAAATTTCCAATAAAATTAATATTTTTTTCAAAAAAATGAAAGATTCGTCAATATAAATTAATATTTTTTCCTAAAAAAATGAAAGATTCACCAATGTTTTATATCTTTTTTGAGAGTGGTTTCTTAAAGTTATCACTGATTTCAATAAAGTGATTTTACTTGCCATTGTGAGTCATTTACATTTCCAAGGATTGAATTTTTAATGAGGGGTATATGCGGGATCACGATGGAGGCCATAAAGAATGGCGATATAATGGGTATGTGTAGGGTATGTGGTGGCGGCGTTTTGACACAAAATTGATGAAGGAAAAGGGTTTTAAATGAGATTCTCGACTTTCCCGCAATATAAATTATGCTTTACTTTGAATTTAATAAATAATTATTATTCATTTTCTATTTGAATTATGACTAAATCCTAATTGATAGGTTGATTTAAAACATCCTATAACTTTCAAATGGTATCATATTTTTGAATCTGAAACATGTACCTCATATGCTATGCTTCACATACTATAGGTTTAAAAAATGAATTTCATGAAGTTTTGACCAAGTTAAAGGTGCTTTCCGGACATATGAGTTTTATATTTTTTAAAGTTGTAATAAAAATTCATAATTAATTATTTACTTGGAAAAAATTACAAAAAAATATGCATCGCATCGAGATATGAGTCATCTACTTATATCTAAAATATTATAATAAAATATTATCATTTTATTGTGGTTAGGGTGGTCAGACAGACAACTACTTATTTTTTCCCTGAAATTTAAGTATTACTACATTGAAATTTCAAATTTTCATCAAATAGATTTTTTTTAAAAAGAAAAAAACCTAGTAGTTTAGAACTACATTGAAGTTGCTATAGATTCTATTCTTACATATTTTTGAAGTAATATAGATAACTTATTCAAATTTTTATGTCAAGTTGCCTAACTCTGATTTTTCTAAATTTTTCGCCTCTTAAGGGCTTGTTTTGTCCATGATGATCCTGCACATACCCATGATAGAAGTATGGATATTCTGTCAAAATTCATTTTTTTCCTTTCTTGAAAAAGGAGGGATGCCTAGATATTTACATGGCAAGGAATCTAAAGAGTATCTAAAAAGAGTAGAAATCATGTTTCTAATTCTTGGAGAAACATTTTGAAAAAAATATTTTAGATTTGTTTACATTAACTACTTGGCCAGATGTTGAACACTGTGAAGAGATCACATTTTGGATGGTCAATGCTTCATCCATGGTTGCTTGATGAAAGAGAAAAGTGTCATCTATGAAAGAGCATGTGTTATTGAGGTTGGTACATTCCTTATCTTGATTCATTTACATTTGTTCATCTCATTTTTTACAAGAATTAATTTGTTTAATGTTTTGGCCATGATGAACAAAAATGGTGAGAGGGTCACCCAAAAGGAGGTTGCCATCATTTTAGAGCATCCACATCTTCATTGGAGATATATACCCACATCCTTCTTCGATTTTTGTGTTGATCTTTACCAAACCTTAATGCTTGAAAAAATATCCCTCTAAACACCATATCTGAATGTCCAAACTAAATTTTCTAAAACATCACAATAAATTTAAATTAAATTAAACAAATAAAAAAGAAATTTTAACATTCACCAATGAAGTTCAAATTACTTACAATATAAACAAATATCTGAAAGATAGTGAATCTAAAATGAAAAGGAAAACTACCATCTCCAATCACGAATTGTTGAGCTCCTTTGAAATTACTTAGAATATAAACAAATATCGAAAAGATAGTGAATCTGAAATGAAAAGGAAAACTACTATCTCCAACCACAAATTCTTGAGATCCTTTGAAATTATTTAGAATATAAACAAATATCGGAAAGATAGTGAATCTGAAATGAAGAGGAAAGCTACCATCTCCAACCACAAATTCTTGAGCTCCTTTGAAATTACTTAGAATATAAACAAATATCGAAAAGATAGTGAATCTGAAAGGAAAAGGAAAACTTACCATCTCCAACCAAAAATTCTTGAACTCCTTTGAAATTACTTAGAATATAAACAAATATCAGAAACATAGTGAATTTGAAATGAAAAGGAAAGCTACCATCTCCAACCACAAATTCTTGAGCTTCTTTGAAATTACTTAGAATATAAACAAATATCGGAAAGATAATGAATCTGAAATGAAAAAGAAAGCTACCATCTACAACCACAAATTTTTGAGCTCCTTTGAAATTAATTAGAATATAAACAAATGGGAAGATAATGAATCTAAAGAATGAAAAAAGCTACCATCTCAGAATACAAGTTCTTGGGCTCCTTTGAAATTACTTACTAGTAATCGCACCTTCATGTGCAATGGGTACGCCGAAGAATTGTGCAGATGAATATTTTAATTTATGGTATTGTATTTGAAACATAGAAATTGTAAAATGTGAAGTGTTGAATTTTTTTAAATAAATGACGTTATCCAAATATATTTTATTGTCACTTCATTTTAATTAACAAGATATGATCTTGAAGAACCAATATAATTTGTTTTTTTTTGCAGAGGAAAAGAAGCAGTAAAATGGCTGAAAATTTTGAGGAAATATTTACTATTTAATTCTAAAGGTCTGTTAAGAACAATGTATTGAGATTAACAAATGAAGATGATATGATATGAACTGTAGGTATTGGGAAAATAGGTCTGACAACCATTGAATTTGCTATACATTTAATAGTAAAAAATGTTGCGAGGAAAATCAGTCAGCAGAATAGCATCAAGTAGAACGAAAATAAATGCCTTCATTTATAATATTAATGGCAACCATTACATTTATAGCTGTTGTACATTTAATAGTAAAAGATATTGGCAGGAAAGCTTAACAGAATTGTAATAATAAAATAAAACATAAGAAAATTGACAAAGCCACAGATGTTGTCTACATTAAAATTTTGTCAAATAGTGAACATTCCTTTTTTTTATATATTTGATAAAATTCATGATTTCTTTGTGCTTTAATGGATGTCCATCTCCTATTCAAATGCTCATCTTTTCTATGCCTTTTTCATTTAACAGAGCTGTAATAATAAAATAAAACATAAGAAAAGTGATAAAGGCACAGATGTTGTCTGTGTTAATTTTTTTTGAAATGGTGAACATGCGTTTTCTATGCTTCCACATTTGATATACATGTCCACTAGGGCAGTTGCAACTGCAACAAATGATAAAATTCCTCTTTTCTTTGAGGCATTATGTCAAATAGTTTACGTGCCTTTTCCACACTTTGCATACATGGCTACCAGTGCATTGCCAACTATGAGATCAAGAAAAGATCCCCATTCCACGATGCTTTGATTGCTGGCCATACTCTGTTCCATAGCTCTGATTTTGGCAGAGGCAGGGAAGTTATATGTGAAGGTTGTGGAATTTAGCTGTACAACTGCCAATTACATTTGCTTGAAAGTTTGTAAAGCCTTTTCAACAAATCCATTTTGTACATATCCCACAATCAGTACCTATTTCTCCCTTGACAATGCTGTGCAAACAGTAAATGAATGAAAAATAGCTTAAATGTATAGACTCTATTCAAAAAAATGGCTGAAATAATGGCAAGTGAGTTACCTTGAAAAACTCAATTTTTTTTTAATTTCTATGTAAAAAATCCTTAAAAGACTCAGTTTATTTTTTAATTTTTTTATATTTTCTCTATAAAATTTCTTTAAAAAGAAACTCAAATTTTTTTATATTTTTTATATTTTGCCTATAAAAATCGTTGAAAAAACTCAATTTATTTTTTACTTTTTTATATTTTCTCTATAAAAATTGTTAAAATAACTCAATTTATTTTTTACTTTTTTATATTTTCTCTATAAAAATCCTTTAAAAACTCAATTTTTTCTTCTTCTTATTTTTATATTTTCTTTCTAAAAAAATCTTTTGATTGTAAAAAACTCAATTTTTTTCTTTTTAAATCTTTTAGAATCTCATGCCCATCGATTAGTATAATCCTTCATTTCTGCTATAAATGTCTCTGTATTCCTCCATATGTCAGGCTATTGAGTTCATCTCATTTTCTCAAGAAACTTCTTTTGTCCCTAATTTTTCAAATTCATCTTATTCCATTGTTCTAAAACGTTGAAATGAATCAATCATAATAAAAAAAACAACTATTTAACAAAAATATATTATAAGAAAATAAATTTTAAGTAGATTTTACTTCTTTAATTAACAAAATATGATTTTGAACTTAAAGTCATAATTGCAAATTACGATAACCAGTATAATGGTAGAAAACTGTAAGGAAATTCTCATTGTATAATTCATAAGCTCTGTAATCAGCATGAATACTGGATTGGATATAATATTAGAAAAAAGGAAGTTTCTTTAAACATGCTAATTGAAATGAGAAAACATGTCTTTATACCGGGTTATTAGCACAGACAAAAACTAAAAGGATTAACTTGCAGTGAATACAAGGAAAACAGTATAAACAAAGCCTATCTATGCTACAAAATGGAGGATGTATGAAATGGGCACTCTAGAAAGTAACTGGTCATATTCTAATAGCTTAAGAATAGCTTGGTAATCAACATGAATACTGGATTGGATATAATATTAGACAAAAGGAAGTTTCTTTAAACATGCTGATTGAAATGAGAAAACATGTCTTTATAGAGGGTTATTAGCACAGACAAAAACTAAAAGGATTAACTTGCAGTGAATACAAGGAAAACAGTATAAACAAAGCCTATCTATGCTACAAAATGGAGGATGTATGAAATGGACACTCTAGAAAGTAACTGGTCATATTCTAATGCAGTAAGCTCGTAGATGGATATCTCAGAATTTGATTTGTTTTAAATGTTAATGAGGCAGGGTTGGAAGATAGCAGGCCTGTGAAAGTATGAGGAATTAATAAAATATTTCGAACCAATAAGTTTGGTGGTCCCATCTTGGGTCATTGGCCTCAACATTCCCTAATGCCATTGAGCAAAAGCTAAATGAATAGGGACTGCCGATTTGTTTTAAATGATGAGGAGTTTGAATAACAAAACCATTTATAGTGTAAATTCCTTCATGACAACTTTATGTGCATTTTCACAAGATTGGAGCACTAATACTCAATCGCATGTAAGAGGAAATAAAGAAGGCTACCAAATACCAAAAACCTATGCCAAAGTTGCAACACAATGTGAAGCTGTTTATAGATATGGTAGCAGCAAATATTCAAATGTTTGATCAGAAGTTGAGGCATGAGAAAAAGTATACCAATATACCAAAAAGAGCAGCTTCAGAAAGAGGGTTTGTGGCATATTTTCAAATAGTTCACTGTCGTTGCCTGTGCATACTGAAATTTGGAATGACTTAGGCAAAATATTATTGGGAATTATCAGATTGGAAGCCAAATTGGGCAAGGGGAAGACTTTACCAGGAGAAAGCCATGATGGCAGAGACAGTGGTATTTCCATTATTCCACGGGAAATCAGAAACATCCCCTGTTTTGATGTTTGCATAGAAAAGATTTTTGGTGGTGCCCACAACGCCCTATAGATATTCTATTTTATCAAACTCATAACTTAACAATGCTTGTACAATGAAAATTGAATTCCAAGAGCAATGAACATAAATCTGATACCCAAAACAGTGGCATAATATTCAACCATTGACTGAAATAACAAAGCACACTCAGAAATATCACTTCAGACTTAAAGGAAGACCTTTCTGGGTAAGATAAAGAGTTGTTGTTTAGTGATTATTGCTTAGAAATCATAATCAGACTTTTACAAACTCAGAATGAACAATTGAGGATGATATTGTGCATTCCTAAGACTATATCCAACCTCCCAGATATTGGCAGTGCATTACATGATATGTTTATAACAGTGAATACTGTGACAGCAGTTTTAAACAATTTTTTGAGTTAAATAAAGTTTGTCATTCATGTACAGTTGAACTCATTTTCACTACAGCAGAATGTAACTCAGGAATACATCAATTTTACATTCACAGACCTGGACCAAACAAGTATAAGTGAAATTAAAGTGATCAGACCTGGGTATGATGCTACCACTGTCAAAGAGAAGCTCGAACTGATCAGGGAATGCTACAGGAATGTTTGTAAACTCCAGATATTGTAAACACCACCGCCCAGAACACTGTTAATGGCTGGATCCGTGAGTTTGAGTATTAGGGTTTGTAATTTAAAACCTGGCTGGAGGCACCCTAACGAATAGTTTCCAACCTGCACACAAATAACAAAACAATTTTAGAATCAGGGAAAACATATATAGCGAGAAAGAGTTAAAACCTAAGTGTGCTCATCGTTAAAATCTTGGCCATAGTTTTCATTTTAATAAACATACTCTAAAGTCCTCGTCGAAACCTTATTTCCAGGCTACAGCTCGCCAAATTGGAGGAGTGAAAGGTCAATACCAGCAAGGAAGAGTTTGGAGGAGCGAAAACCAACAACGACAGAGGAGAAAAATGTGTCGAGCAATGCAGATATTTTTTCACAAAAACCCTAGCTATCGTCCACGTAGTTGCAACACATAGGGACAGGGTACACCAACTCCGGGCGTAAACATTAAATGCACAAAAAGGAGAAGAAATAATGAACGGTACAGATCGATTTTAGATGGTCTTGCATCCGTTTGTTGACCGTCGATAGAGAAAAATGAATTCGCAAACTTCATTGAGGGAACGCCGATTTATTTCCCAAAACCACACTTCCTATCTTAAATGTCGAGGAAGCAGGGGATTGTAATTATCTTTTCAAGATAAAAGGATTTTGTACTTATACTAATCAACAATCTAATGATTCTATAAATTTCTTATCTAGGAAAAACAAATCTAGAATGGATTTTTATAATATATTTGTTTAATGTTCTCTTTTTCATGAGTATTTGTTTAAGATAAGAACCAATACCCATCTCCCTGTAGCTGCTGTTATCTCAATGAATTGAGGATCTCTTGGAATATAATAAGTTCAATGACAAATGAAGGTAAGGGCATATTATAGTGAATTAATCTTATATTTTCATCACACACATAGTTGGAAGAACCTACCCTTCCTTATGGAGAGCACGTGGCCCTCTCGTTGGGGCGTGGTACTCTACAGAGCAGTTCACGTGCCTTGTGTATGCTTACACAGTTTGCATGTTGAACATCATCATACATTTTTAAAATATAAGGGATTTACAATAAGAAAACTTGACAAATGGCTAGCTGGAAGTACAACATGATTGCAGCTTGGTATGGTCTTCTATTCTGTTAAGTATCTGTTGCCTTCTGAGATTAATATGGGGAGTCATGGAGAGTGGAATTTGAAGGTGGCCTGAACTATTGTCATCATTTGTTGGTTACAATATTAAATGAAAAAAATAGAACTAAATATGGGCCAAGTGACTACTTTACAGTGAATGTTAATATCTTTATGCATCATCAGTTGCGAGAATCGTCTGACTAGAACATTCATTTCCATTTATGCTATTTTTGGTCCTAATCACTGTTGTTCAAATAACAATTTAAAATCTTTTGCACAGTTCAATTGTTTCTTCACATTATATCATCTCCAGTTTTGAAACAGAGAAATGAGAAGTTGAAGTTCCATCTATGACAAGCATCAATGTAATGGCGGAAATCGATCTTCCTGGTCATGCAGAATCTTGGTGAGATAATCATATGTTCTCAGATATTTTTGTTCATATGCAGCTATAGTGGTATTCATCTTTATGTCCATATATTTTTAATGTGTTTTGGTCCCTGTAATCACCCAAGTCCTGACTTTTGTAATTGTGCAGAGAATTGTTTCTCCTGCGCTGAAATGGCAGAATTGTTTCTCCTGCGTTGAAATGGCAGTGGTTGTATGAGGGAGGTGAAGAGGAGTCATCATCCCCAAGCAAAAACTCAAATATCAACCTAGAAAACCATCTAAATATCTAAACCTTTACACCAAACAACATATCAACCGAGAAAAACTGATAAAGGCAAAGGATCGGTTCCTGTCAGAAAGCTTGTTCAAAAGCATAAAGCCAAAGAATTATCAGATCATGCACTTGGGTTATGACCATATCATTAGATTCTAAAATACCTTGCTCCCCGTCTGCCTAGAAAATAACCCACATAAAGATAACTCAAATTATAAGCAGGCACTTGGATTCTACTACCATTTTGTGACTCCGCATCACAATCCAGACTGCTTGATTCTTTTGCCTGTGAATTAATACTTGTTGCCTCATAGAGAAATATTTGCAGCAATACCCATTGAGATAAACACATTTATTTTTAAAATATGAAACACCCATGAACTGAAAAATTGAAAATGCAATACAAAATAAATAGAGTTTGAGGTGTCTCTCTAACTCTGCTTCTCTCTGTCCCATGCATCAGGTGAATGCATTTTCAAATTAATGCTTCTAGGTTACAAGCAGAGTTTTCACAGGACAAATAGAGACGAACGAAAGAAAGAATTGCAGAGAAATCAAACAGGGCAAATGACTTACCTCAAGATTCTGCAAAGCTTGGAGATGATTGAAACGTCTACAGCCGCTCAGTTTCCGTCGACTTTTTACTGTCTTCAGGCCGTTCATGTTTATGCCCTTTCTTTCACACAACCTACATGGCTTTTTGCTCTCAGACGGTGAGTGGTTTTTATGCCCTTTATTTCAATGTTTGTAAGCTTATGAAATGAAAACCAGATGTCTCTGCTTTCCCATATTTATTTTGGCATTCTGAATAATGCACTCTTCATCTGTGCCATCACTAACTTTCATATAAAATGAAGAAAAAGCCACATACACTACACATTGATGTCACTTCAGAAGAAATGTACCTTTGTTTTCGCTATTAACAGTACATATCTCATTCCAAGAGTCTTCTAGGATTCCAGAGTAAGCAAGAAAACTTGTAGTCTCTAGACAAACAGTGAACCTAGAACACCAATTCTACATATCATCACAATGAGGGTACCATAAATTAAACTCCTGACACATTAAGATAACCGCTGGCTACCATAAATTCTGCAATAACTGCTATGTCCTTGTCAACTGGGAATGCAGTTGGAGAAGCAAGAGGAAAATACCAGCGAGGAAGAGTTTTAGGAGCGGGGAAAGCTAGAAAAGAGCAAAAAGGGTCGAGAAAATGGGAAAATGATGAACCGCTCATATTTGTTTCATCACTGTTCAGGGCAATCCGTAGTTCAGGGCATGAAAAGGGGTTGCAAATAAGTGCAAAGTAGAGTTTTGTGGCAGCGCTCTGTATATTCCATTAAAAGTGTTAATGGAACCCTATTTCAGCTGAATGGACGTTCTCTGTACGTATGCAGCTGGATTCTTTGAGGTTTTCTTCAAAAATGGGCCAAAGGAGAAACAAAATGTCAGGGTTTGAGAGTCCAACATCAGGGATGCAGGAAATCACCCTGCGACCGAGTGGAGTCCTATCACGGGACTGCACGGTGTTCAATAAGGCCCGAATCTGTTGTGGAGTGGAACTCAACCGTTGGAGCGCAAGTCGGATTCAACATGGAGTTCGAGTTAAGCCGGACACCCTGGGGGTGGACGCAGTCCGAAGTGGACTCATCGGAGGTCGCAACTCAGATAGTTCAGAGAAGGACACAAATTGGGGAGCTGGGGTTCAGCGGATCAGGGCCCTGGGATAGAATGCCGTGAAGGAGGAAATTGGGGCCCTTGGCCATTCCTCGGTGTCATCCTACGGTGGTCAGGGATTCGTACTAATAGCTTATATAGGGGAGCATACATCCTCGAAGTAGTTGAAACACTACACCCAGCTAAAATCACCAACAAGCCCTCAAAGCGAAGGTTCATACTGCATTGCGCTCCCAGTGCAGAGAGTTCCACAAAGTGCAAAGCAAGCGCCGCATTGAGGTCATCCTCGTCCCTACAAGGGGGACCAGGCTGTGGACAGGTAATCTGCCATGTGCTCGATTGGGAGAACGCGACGTTCCTACTTGAAGATCAACAGAGGTCATCAACGACAACAGCAGTTCTAGTCAGAAGTAGAGCAGGGGTCAGAGGTCACGTGAAGGGGTCAAACAGAACCTGAAGAGTGCCGTGATTCTAGGGGTAGCTGTGCAGTGAGACAGGGTCTCATTGTTTGTAACTAGTCTTGTGAGAGTAAGAAAGACTCTCTTTTATTGTAATTGAGCCAGAGGCTTCTTTAAGACAATAAAGCTTGTTATTACCCTACATTCGGATCAGCAGCCGCCCGGCTGAGGATTCGTGAGTACCGCCGGTTCGAGTGGGCGCTCCCCCACAAGAACCGTGATTACATTCCGCTGCAAGAAAAGAAAGTGAGCTCGGTGTTTTTAAGGCAGGCGTAATCCGGATCCGCCCCAGTGTGGTAGAAAACGGTGCCGCAGGAAGGTTAGGAAAGTGTGCTGTTTAGCGCAAAAAGCTAGCCCCCTGACAGTTGGTATCAGAGCTCAGTCTCTCGATACGCCGAGTTATCATCATGTCGATGAGAACAGCATCGAGGATAATTGAGGGAAGGTTGGGATCTTGAAGCGAGTCGTGGGAAGATCCCTAGTAGAAGAATCTACAGGTGTAAATCCGCGAGAGCACGAGGCCGAGGATCAATATCAGCCAGCGTCGCTTGAGGGTAAGGATGAAGGACTGGTTAACTGACTTGGAAGAAAGGATGTTGGAACAAGAAGAAGTCGGTTCGGCATACCGTATCAGCCAGTTAGAGTTGCAAGTCTCTACACTGCAAAACCAGTTAAGGACTGGGATCAGAGAACAACAGAGGATGGAAGATGACATGAAGTTCGTAAAGACCCTCATCACGACGATGTCTCAAGGAGGCATCGGCTCTGCTCTTCCAGTCAAACGTCCATCAGAATATGGTGGACAACGGGACGACAAGGTCCTGGAGAATTACTTTTGGGATATGGATCAGTATCTTGACACAATGTCAGGCTTGTCAGAAGAAGCCAAGGTCAAGACTGCTGTAACCTACCTTACAGATACGGTGAAGCTCTGGTGGAGAAACAGAGTGGAGGATCTAAAGAAGGGCAAGTTAGTGCCAGTGGTAGACACCTGGGCCAAACTCCAGGAAGCATTGAGATTGCAGTTTAAACCCGAGAATTCTTCTTGGACTGCACGAATGCAGCTCATGGACCTAAAATATATCGGTAAGATGCGAGATTACATTAAGGCATTTACCAGTCTGATGCTCAAAATACAAGATATATTGGAGCAAGATCAGCTATTCCAGTTCATGAGAGGTCTACCGATGTGGGCTCAAACTGAGCTCCGGCGTTCTAATGTGATGACCCTAAATGTAGCCGTCGCCGCAGCAGACCGATTGACTGACTACAGTAGGGAGTCGAACAAAGAATCAGGTGGCCAACAAAAGTTCAAGAAGAAGACTCAGTCAGTGTCAAAGGACAGCAAGGACCTAGCGAAGGCAGGACCGAGTACTTCAACTAAGGCCAGTGGAAATCAGAAAAAGGGGTTGGGCCCCAATTCGACAAAAGGATCTGGAGGTGGATCGAAGAACACAACCAAGACACCTGGTATATGCTTCATCTGCAACAAAGGGAACCATTGGGCTCGAGAATGTCCAGAAAGGTAGAGGATAAACAGTGCAGAAGGTTCAGCAGAGCAAGATGGATCAGCTACAAAGTTGGGAGTTGTTCAGTTGCATGCACTCAATGCGTCAACATCAGATCAGTTGAAGGCCACAGTGGCCAAACCTATGGAAAAGCATAAGTTGTGCTTCGTGGATGCACGCCTAAACGAAAAAGGCATTGTTGCATTGGTGGATTCAGGGGCCACCCACAACTACATTTCGGCTAAGAAAGCCAAAGCATTAGGACTCAAGGTGCAAGCAGGCACGAGTACCTTTAAGGCCATCTCCTCACCCGAACAGAAGATCAGTGGTATCATCTGGGATGTACCCACGTTAGTTGGGAGTTGGCACAACAAGATGGATATAATGGCCATAGAAATGGAAGACTTTGAGATGATCCTAGGCCAAGAGTTCTTAAGGCTCAGAAAAGTAGCAGTCATTCCTCACTTGGAGAGTCTCATGTTTATGGACCCAGCTCACACGAGTCTGGTAAAGACGACAGAAAGGAGACAGAGTGGGAAGAACCAGGTGGTTTCGGCTCTGAGCATGAAGAAGTCAGCAAAGAAGAACAACAAAGAACCAATGTTCTTAGCTGCCTTGCTTGGAGGGTGGGATGAATTGGATGGTGTCACTGAGGCACCCGTTCCGCCAGAAGTCGACGAAATCATATTAGAGTTCGAGGACAGAATGCCAGAGAAGCTGCCGACAGAACTTCCACCGAGAAGAGCGGTGGACCATCGTATTGAACTGCAGCCAGGAGCGAGGCCTCCTGCCCAGGCACCATATCGGTTGTCTGGCCCTGAGATGGTTGAGCTTAAGAGGCAGCTAGAAGAGCTGTTAGAGGCGGGATACATTAAGCCGTCTCGTTCACCATATGGAGCGCCAGTTTTGTTCCAAAAGAAGAAAGACGGAACACTGAGGCTATGCGTAGACTTCAGGGCACTCAATAAGCTTACCATCAAAAACAAATATCCCCTACCCTAATAGCAGACTGTTTTGATCGCCTAGCAGGGGCGAAGGATCTTCACAAAGTTAGATTTGAAGCAGGGCTACTATCAGGTCAGAATTGCAGCAGGGGATGAAGAAAAGGTGAACTGTGTGACTCGATATGGGTCATACGAATTTATGGTCATGCCTTTCGGGCTGTGCAACGCTCCGGCGACTTTTTGCACACTTATGAATGACGTGTTCCGTCCGCTTTTGGATAAGTCAGTGGTGGTGTATCTAGATGATATCCTGATATACAGTAAGACCATGGAGGAACATAAGGTTCACCTGGCGGAGGTGTTTGAGTTGCTCCGGGAGCACCAACTCTTCGTAAAAAAGGAAAAATGTGTTTTCGCCCAAGAGGAAGTTCACTTCCTTGGTCATATCGTGGGCAAAGGTTTGATCAGGCCGGATCCAGAAAAGCTCCAAGCAATCAGGGATTGGGAGCCGCTTCAGAATATTCACGAAGTGAGGCAGTTTTTGGGTCTGACAAACTACTACAGGAAGTTCGTGGCGGGTTATTCTAAGATAGCCGCCCCTTTGACGGATCTCTTGAAGAAAGACAGAAAATGGAACTGGTCAGATAAGTGCAGGGCAGCGTTCGAGTTACTCAAGGAGAAGCTCACCACGGAACCAGTGCTTGCTCTACCTGACTTCAGTAAGCCTTTTGAGGTGCAGAGTGATGCATCGGACTTTGCAGTTGGGGGCGTTCTTATGCAAGAAGGACATCCAGTGGCTTTCGAGTCGAGAAAGTTGAAGGATAGAGAAAGGATCTATCCCGCCCATGAAAAAGAGATGACAGGGATCATACATTGTCTTCGAACGTGGAGGCACTACTTATTGGGCGCACCGATCATTGTCAAGACAGACAATATCAGTTCAACATACTTCAAGACACAAGCGAAACTCACACCAAAGCAGGCTAGATGGCAAGAGTTTCTAGCGGAGTTCGACTATGAGATCCAATACAACCCTGGAAAGCAGAATGTTGTGGCGGATGCACTGAGCAGAAAAGCACAGTTAATGGCAGTGGAGGGTGAGTCAGAAAGTGATGAGCGCAATGCAAGTCAGGTGACTATCTCGTCAGAAATGGTTGAGAACATCAAGCAGGGCTTGGTGGAAGACTCTCAAGCTGCAGCTCTGTGGAAGCAGTGTAAAGAAGGGAAGACTAGGAAGTTCAGTGAACAGAATGGGATTATGATGTTTACGCAGAACAGAGTCTATGTTCCCAGATTCAAGAGTTTAAGAAGAGACCTGATGTACGAGTGTCATGACACCTTGTGGGAAGGACACCCAGGACAAAAGAGGACTCTTGCGCTCTTGGAAAGAGGGTTCTTTTGGCCGATGATGGGGAAGGATGTAGATGACTATGTCCGAAGTTGCCTCATTTGTCAGCAGGACAAGGTTGTGACGCAGGCTCCCGCGGGCTTGCTCCAACCCCTACCAGTTCCGATTCGACCTTGGGCCAGTATTTCAATGGACTTCATAATAGGCCTACCCAACGTCGATGGTTATTCAAAGACAAAGAAATCGAGGTCAAGCCAGTACTCGTCGTTTCACTTGGCAACTGGACAACAACCCTTGACCCCGCATACAATACTAAGTGGATACAGAGGGCCATGCCCCACAGCAGTAGATCATCTAAAGGATTGGCAAGATAGAGTGGACTTGGCTCGCCATCACATGGTTAAGGCTGCAGAAAGAATGAAGGAGTATGCGGACGTCAACAAAAGGGCCGTGGACTTCAAGGTAGGAGACAAGGTACTCCTAAAATTGGATTTGATTCAGTTCAAGCCACCAAAGGGCTTGAGCCATGCTCTCATAAGAAGGTTCGAAGGACCTTACGAGATTGTGGAGAAGGTAGGTAAAGTGGCCTACAAGCTGAAACTTCCAAGCCACATGCAAGTGCACAACGTATTCCATGTGAGCCAACTCCATCCTATACATTATGATGCAGAGGACCCAAGTAGAAGTATCCCTAACAGAGGGCCAGCAAATGTGTTGGATAAGCCCAACGTGCAGATACAGGAAGTACTTGTAGTCAAGGAGCGCAGATTCGGCAACTACAGGTGGCGTGAGTTCTTGGTACATTGGCAGGGCCAACCCAGGGATGAAGCAACATGGGAAAAAGCAGAAAGCCTGTGGAAGTTTGAAGATCAGATCCTGGAGTTCCTCCAAAGGGACTCCCAGGCTCAAGTCTAAGCCCCGAAAGAAAGTCAGGCGCATTCTTCGCACCAGTCCATCAAGGTGATTTGTGTGCAGGCGTCAGGGACGTCGCCTATTTTTAAGTGGGGGAGAATGTCAGGGGTTTGAGAGTCCAACATCAGGGACGCAGGGAAAATCACCCTCGCGACCGAGTGCAGTCCTATTTTGGGACTCGCACCAGTGTTCCAATAAGGCGAACACACTGTGGAGTGGAACTCAACCGTTGGAGCGCAAGTCGGATTCAACATGGAGTTCGAGTTAAGCCGGACACCCTGGGGGTGGACGCAGTCCCGAAAGTGGACTCATCGGAGGTCGCAACTCAGATAGTTTAGAAAAGGACAGAAATTGGGGATCTGGGGTTCAGAAGTCCAGTCTCCGGCGTAGTATGATGTTAAGGAGGAAATTGGGGCCTTTGGCCATTCCTCGGTGTCATCCTACCACCTGCTGGGATTCAAACAAATAGCTTATATAGGGGAGCATGAATCCTCGAAGTAGTTGAAACACTACACCCAGCTAAAATTGCCAACAAGCCCTCAAAGCGAAGGTTCATACTGCATTGAATGCTCCCAGTGCAGAGAGTTCCAAAAAGTGCAAAGCAAGCATCGCGTTGAGGTCAGCCTTGTCCCTACAAGGGGGACTCAGGCTGTGGACAGGGTAATCCGTCGTGTAGCTCGATTGGGAGAACGCGACGTTCCTACTTGAAGATCAACAGAGATCGTCATCAACAATAGCAGTTCTAGTCAGAAGTAGAGCAGGGATTAGAGGTCACGTGAAGGGGTCATCAGAACCTGAAGAGTGTCGTGATTCTAGGGGTAGCTGTGCAGTGAGTCAGGGACTCATTGTTTGTAACTAGTCTTGTGAGAGTATCAAAGACTCTCTTTTATTGTAATTGAGCCAGAGGCTTCTTTAAGACAATAAAGCTTGTTATTACCCTACATTCGGATCAGCAGCCACCCGGCTGAGGTTTCGTGAGTACCGTTGGTTCTAGTGTGATCCCGTGCTAGAGTCGTGAATACATTCCGCTGCAAAAAAAAGAGCTTGGTGTTTTAAGGAAGGCGTAATCCGGATCCGTCCCAAAGAGCTAGCATCCTACGGGGTAGCTCGAGTAAGCAGAAAATGGTGCCGCAGGCAAGTTAGGAAAGTGTGCTATAAGAGTGCAAAAAGCTAGCCTGACAAAAAGACATCTGCGAGTGGAGGAGTTCTTGACATCGATAATGAACTATAGCAAGAAGAGCGAGGCAGATGCAACACATAGGGATAAGGTACACAACCCGGCACATTAAATGCACAAACTAGACGCGTTGAAAAATGACAAGAAAAGAATGAGCGGTAATAATCTATTCGATGGTCTTCCATCTGTTTTGTGACCGTCGATAGAGAAAAGAGAATCCATAAACTTCATTGAGGGAACACCGCCGGTGTAAAATATAAACAAATATGGGAAAGATAGTGGACGTGAGATGAAAAAGGAAAACTACCATCTCCGGTCGATGAACGTCCATTGATTAACTGAGCTCGCATTTTTCTATGCAAACGCTTGTCTTCATTCGGCAACACTGCCGATCACTTGAATTCAATTGTACCGATCACTGTAATTACCCGGTCAAGACAAGAACATCTACCCACTAGCTTTCTCGTTCATTTCCCCTATTGCTTGGAAAAAACCTTTCCTAGATTGACACGCAATATAGAAGTAATGGTCAACAGTAATACGGTTCGAACCATAGATTACCGTTTAGTATTTTACCTATGGTAGGCGCTCACACATAATTACTGTCTAGTATGAAGGTGATGGGTGAATAGTACTCCGGCTAGCATTCATGTTTTAATAATTTAAAAAATGTTTTATTTAAGTGAGAATTTTATAAATATATATAAGATATTTATAAAATTTTCATTTAAACATAACATTTTATCACCCACCATCTTTATATATAATTATCAAAGTAAAACATGAAATCTACGAGATGATCTTATAACATGATATAAAATTAGTAGTTCTTTAGGTCTAATACATTCTAGCATATTTAATAACATCTCATTTGTTTTTGGAATTTTTTTAGAATGTGCACATTGTTGGTGTTTAATATGGCTAGTAATGAAAATATTCTTAGTACATATACTATGTTGACATGTGGGATAAATGAGTTGGATAGGTGATGAGCCCTTTAGACTACCAGATATGTGTAATGGACCGCAATAAGTATTTTATTGGATCTCTTTGGAAATTGTAAATGATGGAGAAGTAGGAAGATCATGGAAGATTATGTAACATTAGTTTCAATAAGACTCACAAAAGCATGTCCATGTGATATATCCTTTATTTAATAATTATCCTCATGTGTATCAATATGTGCCTTAATACTATGTATACGATTCATAAAAGAACTTGTGTAGATTTGTAAACGATCATCTATAAGGGAAACCAAAGGATTATCATTATCATTAACACCTTTAAATTTAATCACATTGTTATATATAAGTTCTGGCACCATTTGTTTAAGTCTCATGCATTATTGAGTGTAATGACCTTTACCCCTATGGAAGTTTCAAAATTCTTGTTCATTATATGCATTAAGAAGTGATGTATTAGGATCCACTAGATGGATAAGAAAAAGAGTGATCAAATTAACACTCAATAAACCTTGAAGGATATTTTGAAAATACTCTTGTAACTTATTAAACTTCCTATGAGCACTTGGTTTGAGTGAAACTTCAAGGTATCTAAGTATTAGTAACTTGGAAAATGTTTTCCTTCATGTCATTACCCTTTAAACATTTATTCACCTTTTGATATTTGAAGGGTATGATGAATCATTTTTATTTGATGACCCATACTTGAAAACATTTCTTGTTGTAGAGAAGGGGGATTCACTACTCATGAGTCTCTTTATTCTCAAGAGAATCCCAAGGGGAGAACTACCCTAAACTACCTCAAGGAACAGAGCAAGAGTTCTAGAATCAAAAAGAGAAGGTCATAGATGTTTTTTGGATAGACGGACGAATTTTCAGCCAAAGGATGGCAGCGCAAAACAAGGATGAAAACATGGCACATTGGAGTCCTAGAGGAACGTTGATGTCTCGTATGGATAAAAAATTGAGAATATCGCATAAAACAACAAACCGCCTACTAGCAATCTAATTACTAAGAACTTAATGCAAGAAAGTAATAGAATATGACAGAACTAAAATAAAGTGAAGTATAAATGATAAAGTAAGAGAATAAGAGATAGGAAAGTTACTCACAACAACCCAAGTAATGAAGCCTCCAATAAATAAATATCTTTAATACCTACACACATAAGATATAGAGAAAATGTTGGGGTTGTATAGGGGTTTGCCTCAATCAAACCGCCATTTCCCATCTCCATGGATAGCCAAATAGATATAGAAAGTGAACATAGAGAGAAAATATGGTGTGACAAAAGTAATCCCTGCTCAAGGAGGAGAACCTGTATCACAAGTTAGAGATGCAGTTGATAGGGGATGTGAGAAATCCCAAGATGCTCAAAGGCACAAGATAAGAGTGATATCAACTACAAGGCTTAAGGAAGCCAAGGAGAGAGACAAAGTTGCAAGAGCCAAGAGAGTTACAAAGAGAATTGTAAGATCTTGAGAGAGTTGTTGTAGTGAGTTGTGAAAGAAAGAGAGCAAGACCAAGAGAAGAGGAAAAGGCAGGAGCCAAAGATAGAAAGATCCAGAAGGCCAAAATAGATTGAAAAGATAGAATTTAAAGAGAGAATAGGAGGGAAAAGAAGCTTCTCAAGCCATTACAAGGCATCCTAGGCCGTTACCACTGAGAAAAGGGGTTGAAAAGTGGAAAAAATGCTCAGAAGTGATCATTTGAATGTAGAAATGTCATAGGACACTAGCACGGCATGCGCAGTGCGCTAGTGTCCAAACACATCATGCTACAAAACAACGAGAACAGGAAAAGAAAAAGGTTTGACGCAAACCTGACACATGAGGGTAGCTACTGAAAAGGGGTCTCAAGCATCCTAAGAGGGAAAAAGGCTGATGCAAGGGATAAAATGAGTCTACACAAGTTCTAACAGAATGGACACTAAAGTGGATACAATAATGTATGTGAAATTGCAAGGGGTGCAATTTTACAACATTACATTTTTCCCCCACTTTAGCAGGCATATGAATCTAAACTAATATGCATGCTAAAGTAGATCTACTAAACATGAATAATGTTATGGTGCCAAAAATGATACTATAAAGGAAGCAGATAACTCTTTGAACCAAGGAACCATGGCCCCAGGTTGAAGACCTACAAAACAAACACATTAGAAAAGAAATACCTGCACAAGACAAGAAGGTTAGAACATAGAAAGCCATTACATCATGGGGTTAGAACATATAAAAACACATACACAAAAAAGCACACAGTAAACTAAAAGATTTGAGTTAGCACAGTAAAAGACACCTCGATGTAAAAGGTTGTCTCAGTACTATGTGTCATCCCAAAATTAAGAAATAACACATAGAAGAATTCTTAAATGGAGAGAAGAATGTAAGGATTGATTGCTTCAAGAGAAGAATACACCCAAAAGTCGGGGAAGCAATCAATGTCAAAGAGAGAAAGAAGTATATGCTCAGGATGAAGAAGATGCAAGTCCTCAATTTGGTATACACAATTGAGAAGAGAATTTAAGAGAGATAGGGAGGAGATAGAAAGGAATGAAAATTCCACGAGAGATGGCTCGACAGGTCCTCAGACCCAAGGAGAGCTTGAAAAAAATGCATTGCAGATCTGCATACCTATGGATAGTGAGAAAAAGCTTTGCAAGCCCTCAAACCTACGGAAGTTGAACAAAAGGCCCTATAGGTACTCTCTCCTATAGAGTTGAATAAAGTGCACCAAAGGCCCGCAAACCAACGGTGAATAGATCTCGCAGAATGAAATCTCTTTACAGGTACTCAAACTTTCAAAGAGGACATCCCAGGTACTCTCTCTTGAGAGAAGCCCGATGTGAAAGGCTCTACAAAGTCTAGTGGGCCCTTACAAGTGCTCAGTCCTACAAGGAAAGCTTGATGTAAAGGAACTCTTACAGGTTCTCAGTCCTGCAGAGCAAGACTGATCAGAGAAGCTTGTGGCTACTACAAGTTGTGTTACAGGATACTCACATAAAAGATAGGTCTATTCAGGATTCCCCCAAGCTTGACGTCAAGATATAAGATAGGTCTAGTTAGTCTGCCCCCAAGCTAGACGCCAATGAATTTATTCAAGAGAAAATATTTCAAAGGGGCTCCCTCAGGAACCCTTAAAAAAAAAGGGGTCCACTCAAGGGATGCTCCATTTGAAAGACATAGAGAAGAGAGGTGGTCCCTTAAGGGGGACACACATCTCCAAAACAAGTTATCACTACCCCTAACATACAAGGGAGGAGAACCATGCAAGATACTTAGAACATACAAGATAGAGGTAGACCTCGATATCAATTGTTATTTAAAGAAGAGGCAGGTGCATTGATAAATAGACAAGTGATGGCACCTAAATCAAGAATTTATTGTATTTTATCCCTTAAGGCCTTACATTCACTAGTGCAATGGCTAGGAACTTGATGGTATGCACATAACGGATTGTTTTCTTTATCATGTTTATGAAATCTTATGTTTAGGAGGAGGAAGAGTAATCAATTGGGCTTTAAGAAACCTCAACAAGATATGCTCTTGCTCAGATAGAGGATGAGGAAGGGGAAGCAAACCTTTCTCTTATGGAGAAGAGTTTGATTGCTCACAAGAAGAAGAAGACATGAAGATAGAAGATAATGGAGGATGAGGTTGACCAGAAATCATGTTGACATTCAACCATGATTTCTATTTAGACTGTTCATTCGAGCAACCAAGCCCCAAATTACATTTATGAGGTACACATTCTATAGGGACTTGAATACCTTGTTCATTACGCCCACAAACTTTATGCCCATATCCATATTTAGAGGTGAGTTTGTAACCAGGGCCATAACGTGTTTGCAAATCTCGAGAAGGAGGATCTCCATGAGCATTATTCCATCAATGGGGATTATACTCCTCTATGGGATCACCATCCTTCTTGATAGGACTACTAATTTATTCACTTTAATAGAAGCATGATCGTCAGCATGAGGCTGTTACAATTGTTGGGTATGTGCAAGATCATCATGGAAACAATGAGGCCTTAGGTGTAAAAATCGAAAATCGAGGAGTTGAGCTTAACTTGGCTGATAAAATTTTAATAAGTTATCCTATATTATTTCAAAAATATGTAAGAATAGAATTTGTAGAAAATTGAATGTAATTTCTAAACTACTAGATTTAATTTTTTTTAAATCTATTCAATGTAAAAATTTGAAATTTCAATGCAATAGTATTTAAATTTCAGGCTTTTCAGAAATAGGTCTGTCTGACCACCCTAACCACAATAAAATGATAAAATTTTATTATAAAATTTTTAGATATGAGTAGAGAACTCATGGCCCAATGAGTGCATATATTTTTTTTGTAATTTTTTTTCAAGTAAATAATTAAATATAATTTTTATTAGCGGATTTAAAAATATAAAAATCATAATAATAAGATACGTTAAAGCTGTGGTGTTTTTATTTTTTAATGGTATGGTAATGTGAAATAAAATATTGACGCATGTTTTGGATTCAAAAATGTGATACCATTTAAAGCTATAGATTTTTTCAATTAGTGCGTCAATCCAGACTTTGAGTAATTTGAAGAGAAAATATTTAATAATTACTTATTAAAATTTAAATTAAAGCATAAGTTTATATTGGTGGAAAGTTAGAATCTCCTTTCCAAAACCCTTTTTCATTTGATCAATTTTGGGTAAAAAAGTTGTCGACTACATACCCATCATATTGTGCCACTTGCGGCCCACATCATGATCACACGCCCTCCACATTATCTCGTGATACATAAGAATAATCATCTTTGATAGAAGGTTTGGATGATTTTATCAGAAGGACTAAGTGGATCAGGTCGACTTTATATTCTCCAATGAAGGATTCTATAAAGTCTCAAGAACCCCAATCATCACTGAGACATGCATTCTTTTGAGAAGTAGAAAGAGTAGACTTAAGATTTCTTGCTTCAAAAGGATCTTCTTTAGGGACATCTGCCTCAAGAGTATCCTTTGTAGGTACTGCTCTAGAGTAGACATCAACACATCATAAGACACTAAAGGGATAAGAGTAGGCACAACTGAAGCCTAACTGACAACTACCATCTCACATATAAGTGCATAGCATCAGGGTCTGGCCCTGACTATGACTATTGTATTGTTACAAATGAACTTAATAGAAACTTATGTAAGGTAGATGGAACAACACCCATAGTATGAATCCATGGTCTACTGAGAAGGAGATTATATGGTAAATTTTCTGACATAACATATACAAGGGTGGGTACAATAATTTGTCTCAATATTAAAGGCAAGATTACCATGCCTAAAGGTTTCTGACCAACATTATCAAACCCATGGATAACAAGAGAAGAAGCATCTAGAGAGGAAGAATCAATATTAATCTTAGGATATAGATCAATGCTACATACATTGAGCATTGAACTAACATCAATTCCAAGAGTAAGTCTAATTCTAATTTTATTAATGTTAACTATGATCATTAGAGGGTCCAGTTGCTTCTGTACTTCTAGAGGCAGGAGTTCCTGTGGATAGAATGTAATATTCAATGAATCCGCATGAATATGAGCCATCAACACATAATTAGCATCCATCAGCCTAGCAAAAGAAGGCAAGAGGATCTTTTTCAAGGCTTCCCAAAGCATGTACCTTGATAAATTAGAGTAGACTTAAGCAAGTCCCATAGTGAGATCTTGGCCGGAGTAACATGGAGTTGCTCGACAAGATCATAATCAACAGGTGCTTTAGTCATAGGTTTAGGTGCTTGAGGAAGGCTCGGTTGAGAATGTGGTAAAGAAGTAGGTTTATAATTAACATTCTATTTATTTCTTCTATTATTATAAGTACGGGCTACCGCTCTATAAGAGGGAGCCTTAGAAAGATCAAGAGAATTACTATCAAATGGAACACCATTAATAGAACAAATCCTTTTAGGAGAAGGATTAGTTGGAGTTAGATAAATAACAGGTCTCTTAGGCCATTTAGGGGTGGTAGAGACATAAATTATATTTCCAAATTCATCACAACTAGTGGGTATAGTTATTTGAAGAAACATCAATCCAAGGATCAAATGTGGAAGGAGATTCATCTTTTGATAATGCATCATCTATAGAGGAGAGTACATTGGAATAGAGGATAGATTCACCATTCACTAATGCATCATCTTTAGAAGAGAGTGCATTGGAATGAAGAGAAGGAAGAGTAACATTAAGAAAGGTATCAATGATTTCATCTTCTTGCAACAAGATATCCTCCAAAGCAAGAGGAATTTCATGAGAAGGATCAAAAACACCAAGTGACATAGGCAAAGCCAAATCACCATCACATGCATGAAATGGAACATCATTAACACTTTGGATAAAAGTAGAATCTGAACTGATAAAAAAGGATATTAAATTCATTTTGAAAGTAATAAGTTAAATACAATAAACAATGTATAAACAAGTCGGTCGAAGGGCAGTGCATCACTCTGACAACAAGAAATGGGATTTGGGGCATTGCCTTGAAAATAATTTTGGGGGAGGAGTTTTCACGTCAAGTTCACCAAAATATAGAGAAGGGGGACTCACTACTCATGAGTCTCTTTATTCTCAAGAGAATCCCAAGGGTCAAACTTCCCTAAACTACCTCAAGGAATAGAGAAATATTTCTAGAATCAGAAATAGTGGGTCATAGAGGTTTTCTATATCTAGACAGATGAATTCTCTGCCAAAAGATGACAACACATAACAAGGATGAGAACATGCGCGTTGGAGTCCCAGAGGTGCATTAGCATCTCGTACAGACCAAAAATTGAGAATATCACAGAAAATAACAAAGCGACTACTAGAAATCTAATTACTAAGAACTTCTAGAATGCGAGAAAGTAATATAATATGATAGAACTAAAATAAAGTGAAGTATAAATGATAAATTAATAGAATAAGAGATAGGGACTACTCACAAAAACCCAAGTAATGAAGCCTCCAACAAGGAAATATCTTCAATACTTGCATACATAAGATCAAGAGAAAATGTTGGGGCTATATATGGGTTTGCCTCATTCAAACCCCCGTTTTGGTGTTCCCACCTCCACAAACAACCAAATAGATAGAGAAAGTGAACAAAGAGAGAAAATATGGTGTGATAAAAGTAATTCCCGCTCAAGGAGGAGAACTCATATCATGTGATAGAGATGCAATTGATAGGGGATGTGAGGAATCCCAAGATGCTCAAAGGCACAAGATAAGAGGGATATCAGCTATAAGGCTTAAGGAAGCTAAGGAGAGAGGAAAAGTTGCAAGAGCCAAGAGAGTTGCAAAGAGTGTTGTAAGAGCTTAAGAGTGTTGTTGTAGTGAGCTGTGAAAGCAAGACAGCAAGACCAAGAGAAGAGGAAAACACAGGAGCCAAAGCTAGAAAGATTCAGAAGGCCAAAATAGATTGACAAGATAGCATTTAAAGAGAGAATAGGAGGGAAAAGAAGCTTCCCAAGCCGTTACAAGGCGTCTCAGGCCATTACCACCGAAAAAAAGGGGTTGACAAGTGGAAAAAATGCTCGAAAGCGGCCATTTGAATGTAGAAATGTCACAGGATGCTAGCACGGTGCATAGACATCCACACGACATGCTAGTGTTTGGACACATCACGCTACAAAATGATGAGAATGAGAAAAGCACAAGGTTTGATGCAAAGCTGATGCACGACGCTAGCTACTAAAAAGGGGTCTCAAGCATCCTAAGTGGGAAAAAGGCTGATGCAAGGGCTAAAATGATCCTACACAAGTTCTAAGGGAGTGGACACTAAAGTGGATACAAGAATGTATGTGAAATTTCAAGGGGTGCACTTTTACGACATTACACAAGTGCTAATAGTTTAGGCCCAATAATTCTTACATTTATACAAAAATCCATGAAAGATCCAAAGTTATCTTGATACACATTGTCAATGAATAGGTTAAATAATCCCTTGATTAGGATACATTTTTTATTTAAGATCATTTAGAAGAGTAATTATTTTAAAGCACAAGGATTGAAATATTATAGCATATTCAATATTTTATTTATTTGGCCCTTAGGAAAACATAAATAGATTGGAAACTATAATTTAAAGGATCATTTTAATCTTGAATTTATTTAGTAATACTTTTTCCTTCATTAAGTGCATGGATAGACCCTTGAGGAAGTGAATAGGAGAAATCAATAGAATAATCATTTAAGGTATGTGTAAATGGCTTAGTTAATAGCTTATCCTCGTATAGAGATCTTGTATATTCATGAATAAAAGATCTTAAAAGCATATTGTGGTCATCTTTTCATCATACATTGTAATGACGGTGTCATAAGTCTAATATGTAGTGGATGCACAACAATATAATAAGCTAATGGTGTATGCAAGGTATATTTAACTTATTCATTATCGCACTCATTAGTTCTGGCATCCACTGTTTTCCCTTCTTCATCTATCTTATGAATTAGTGCATCTAGGGTAGAGGATGGAAGGGTAGCAAGTGAAACTTAAGAGCCACTATGGTGTGTAAAGGAATGGTTGTGATAAGTGTGAAAGGCGTGATAGGATGGGAAATAAGCATGGATGAGGAAGATAATTAAGGATATGTGCGGACCTAGATGGATGATATAATTATGGATATAAATAGTATGGGAGGAATTTATTGATGTAGGAATGACATAATAAAGAAGGTTAGTGATAGGATGGGTAGTGGTAGTTGAAATAGGCATATATGATGTATGCCATCATATGAGATGTAAGTATCTCAAGAGGGGTGTAATTAAGAGGAAGGATATATAAAGAGTGGAATATGGTGAAAGGAAAGACACAGTATCATGGGGCACTAGTATAGGTAAGGGTGGAAATATGGGGATGAATGCTTATAGTGGAAGAAGTAATTTGGTGGAAAATGGATCAATGGTGGAAGAAGGAGAGAAGGTAGATGCAATAACCAAAGTAAATAAAGCTATTTTATCACTAGTGGCTCTAAAGATCTCCAACACATGATTAAATTGATAAATATATTATGAACCATATCAACTAGTTGTGAAGGATTTTGAACATTAGCTAAAGTAAGAAGCTCATTTATAAAATCATGGTTGGCCACATGAGCATCAAGATCATAATCTTGAATATCCTTTAATAATTTGTTAACATGGGCATAAAAATAGATCTCAATATCATTAGATTTGGTGACTATATTAAGGTTTAGATGAACACTCCTTGAAAGGAATAGATGTTTTCAAAAACACTTCCACAACTAATATGAACTTTTAGTATCTTATGTTTCCTTAAACAAATCAGATTTTAACAAATTGATACAAGCACATGTAATATTATGCCTTAAGGCAGAAACAAACATAGTTTAATTTCCATCATATTAATCCTTAGAGGAAAGATAATGTAGTTTGCAAATTTAGAAAAAAATTGACAGCATAACAACATGTAAATTAACATTTCAAGAATGAGATAGAAGAAGATTAGAAGAAATATAGATAGAAGAGAAAGAATAACAATATGCATGGAGAAAACCCTTTTGAGTAAAAATTCCCACAGTCTAAAGCATCGAACAAATGTATTAATCTAGAACAAAAAGGTTACAATACACTTGTAGGCTCATAAATTTAACATGGAGATTACATCTTGCTCTTTTAGAGGAAATCTGACAACATAACCCTACAATAAAAAATTCTCCTCACACAACTCCTCAAGCAAGCTCATATTTTATAGAGAAAAAGTTGAGCTTGCCAAAATATATAATTGCACCTCCAAAAAGATCACATTTCATGCAAACTCAACATGAAATAAAATTTCCTTCATGCACAAATCCACTTATAAAAATAAATTTCCACTTCTGACTCTTTCTTGAGTTATCTTCAACAAATAAAGATCATAAATAATAAAATAATTAACATATAGTAATAAAAAAACAAAGGTTGAGACACCTTTTTTCCAACACTCCTTCTCAATGGAAGATTAGGATCATGAATAGATTATAAAATAAATAAAATATACCTAAAGCTAAAGAAAAAATACTCACTTTCAAATTTAAAAGTCTAAAAATCAATAGTATAGAAGATCTAAAAAATAAAACCTAGTGGATTAGCCACTAGTGAGAATGGTAGGAAAAAGAGAACATAAAATGAATATCAAACCCTAACTAGATAATATGTATTAATGAAATAAAAACACAAAGTATGTATATCCACATAAGATTTTAAAATAACATTACAATTAGAAAACATATATCTTAGACCCTAAAATAGTGAAGGTATAAAATCCTAAAGAAAAACCCTAAGGTGGTATAACAAAGGA
>VDFB02249817.1:0-36962 GCA_007258455.2 Sequoia sempervirens
AGAAGTCTCCAATATGCAACATCAAGAAACCTCCAAACCAAGAAGTATTTTGAATATCTGCAATTAACAATTTTGTGCATACACCTCAACTGCAAGAACTTTTCAAATTTGAAAGTTATCATAAACCTTGAAATCCTTTGAACAGGATAGAGAAAATAATCGTTAATCTTCAGATTTATCTTCGAAGGCAACACAAATTTTCCCTTATCGCGCAAGTGCAAATCCTGGACGAATCTGCCAACACCAGCTAGGGAGGAATCTTTCACCACCAAAACTAGAATTTGTAGGAATACCCACCTAGGGTTTTGGACTCTGAAGAGCTCCACCAAAATACCAAGCTAATAAAATAATAATCCAGAATATCTTGAGAGAATGAGCTCTCAAGTTCTTTTATAATGCCTTTTTGCCTTTTTAGGGTTTTCTTGCCAAATTCACTTAATACATTATTATAAAGTGACTTTATTAATTTATCATTAAAATATTCTTGAATGTCACTTTATAACCTTTTTAATATAATTATTTAATATTAGCTTTATAATTTTCACTTTTTGCCAGGCAACATTAAATAATTAAATTAATTATTATTCCTTAGGTGGGGTGGAAAACAGGGACATTACATAATGCTAGAGCAAAACGAAAGTTCGATACTATGATGGATGTGATGTTGCAGTTGTTAGCCAAGATGAATCAGAATATCGCTCCAACACACATAGTACACCACGGTGAGATCAGTGGTTCCAACGCATAAAATGACCTGCATAATGGAGAGAGTCGAAGAACTACTATAGGTTCAATGCCTAGACCCCTACAACCAACCTTTACGCGTAGGGAGGAGACACGTGCTCCCCAGGGTCAGATGCATGAGCCACAAATTTCTATGGCTGAGGAGATCAAGTTACACTATGCAGAGTATATCACTCTACCCCCTGATATCAGGGAGATGTTGACCTTAAAACAGTTCGTGAATCAAAAGAGGCAGAGGTCAGGTGCAGTTGGCAGGATAGAGTATAGGGTACCTCAGGGGTCGAGAGATTTTCAACAAGTAGTGAGTAAGGTGACCTTGGCACTCTTTGATGGTAGTGACAAGTGTGCAGTACGAGCTTGGGTGCAAAAACTTGACAACTACCTTTCCTTGAGACCTATGCCTGAGGAGGAGGCGATTAGATTTGCCACTTTGCACTTGGACGACTTGGCACATGAATGGTGGTACCATGGCTTAGTCACGCTCAAGCACAACTTGATCACCGCATACGATGAGTTCACCAATAGACTCATCAAGCGTTTTGACAAAAAGGACCCAAAGATGTATTTCCGTGAGTTAGCACAGTTGAAACAATATGGTCCTTCGAAGTCCTACATTTCTGAGTTTCAGAGGCTATTAGTGATGGTTTCTAGTATCTCGGAGAGCAGATTAGTGGTGTTATTTAGTGAGGGACTCATGGAGCCCTTACATCATTGGATTAAGACGTTTGATCCTCCCACTTTATAGGATGCGATGAGGAAGGCATGTAGCATGGAGCTTGCTGCCCTAAAGAGTAAGTTTCAATTAAAAACATTCCCCTCCAAGAAGGATGACAAGTATCGTCATAGAGTTTCAGAACAGCCTAAGAAATCAGCACCTAAACTTGATGATGAGACTCTAAATGACTTAAGAAAAAAGAAATCATGTTTCAAATGCAAAGGCTCTCGGGACCGAAACCATAAATGTCCTATGAAGGGTAAGGTAAATCACACGGAGTATTTTTCTACTGAAGAATCAGCATCTGAAATTTCAAAACAACAATCAGATTAAGAGGGAGATGAGGCAAAAAATGCATCATGAGTCAAAAAAGGAATCGGAAGAAGAGGCTCCCATAGCCCAACTTTCTCACATTCAAAGAGAGGGCTCTTTTAGGAGTAGAGGAGTCTTGGGTGGACAACGGGTGATCACATTGCTTGACATTGGTGCCACTCATAACTTCATTGATGAGGGGCTTGTAGCCAAGCGAGGACTCAAGGTAGAGGAGTTTGAGGGGTTTAGAGTGAGAGTTGCAGATGGCTTCGTTCTCACTTGTAAGAGGAGGATTCCCATCTTAATCATTCAATTGAGCGATTATGAGTTTCAGGCTGATTATTATGTGGTTAGTATGGGAGAGATGGACATAGTCTTGGGCATGAAGTGGCTTCATGCAATTGGTGAGTTTTACCTCAACTTGTGAACCATGTGTTGATGTCATCATACAGCGTTGGTTGTCACTTCCAACCAACCTCCTTTACACCATTGGATAAATTAAATAATAGCCAATGGCTATTTAATTTATAGATAGCGATTTATTATGAAAAGGCATGCCTATTGTATTAAATGATAATTATCAAGAGGCACAAATTAATGAAGAGATGTAATTCTTGATGAGGCCGACCTCATGCTCATTGGATGCGATTTATGAAGGGACACATTCCTTCATTGTGGACGTGATTTATTGAAGGGACACATTCTTCTATGGAGGCCGACATATTGCTTTGAAGAGTCACGCCCTCCATTTCATTGTGTATATATGTTCAATGGAGTTTCATTGATTGGACATTCATTCATATTCATTATTGTTCATCTCAAGTTCGAATATACAAGTGTGAGATTATCATCAAGTGTAGATCGATATTGTGGAAGGCTGAGTCTTATCATCAACGAATTGCATCATTGTGTTGCTGTGATTGCATCAGACTGTGATGCTTTCTCTTGGCCTTAATATCGACCTCTTTGTAAAGGAGACTTCATTTGTGATTCAATATATAAGTGATATATTGTTGCTGGGTTTTTCTCCCTCAAGTGGAGGGTTTTCCTAGGGTATCTGCTGTGTCATTGTGTTATTTTTGAATTAAATTTCTGTGCTCTAATCTGATCATAAAAACTAACACCATGGAGATGAAGTTTGAGGTAAACGGGAGAAAACATGTGCTTAGAGGGATGTCAGATGGTGGTTTGCGTGTGGTATCGTTCAGGAGGATGGAGCGGTTGATTAGGCATGATCAGGTGGAGTGGGTTGCAGAGTGCTTAGTTATGCCTACCACTCCAGAGCAGTAGAAGCAGAGTTATCCTCCTGATATATAGGCTTTGCTAACTAAACGCAACAAGGTGTTTAGTAGTATACCCCCAGGTAGACCTTCAGAGATGTGATGACCAAACTTGTACGTCAAATTTAAAACTTTTAATTTCAACCACAATAAATAAGAACAATGCCATGATGATAAAATTTTTCCTTTCAAATACATAAACATGATATATCAATTTGCAATTTTAACTATTTCATTCTTAAAAGAAACAACAAAGTAAAGAAGAATGAAATACACACATAGCTCGAAGGCTTTTGGCACCAATAGCAGTAAGAAGGTCCAGGAGTTCGTCTTGTCAAATCTTGGATCATCGGCCAATTGTTGAGGAGGAGAAACATCACTCGGGCGTTTTTCCGCCAACCACGGACTTATAATGTGGTCCCCCGCACGATCATTTTACAATGAATGACCCTCCCTTCGAAGAAGAGATTGGTGGGGTATCCTTTAACGACTACCAACTGGGCATAGTGTTGTGTTCCTACATATCTAGGTTCTGTGCATACGACAACTCTTGAACTAGTATGTATTTTGGGACCACGGTGAACTGACAGTGTAGTACCACAACTAAGTGTAAGTTGTTCCTAACACTACTTTGGCCAAAGCGTTTACATTCAAACAAGAATGTAGGTCATCTATCACATGCACTAGCCAGGGTCAACTTGACTTGAGGCTTCCTTACTCTACGCGTAGGTTGGTCTATTGGGGTAGTCCGTACCCCTAGACTTCCTACATCAAGCTAACTACTTGAATGGAGAACATTCTAACAAGTACTTACAACTATCTCCTTTATACTGGATACTCTCATCCTAGGAGCTTTATTAACTTGACTAAGTTAACTTATAACTAGTTGTGAATTGTAACTTATTAAATGCTCTCAATCCATTCCTAGCATTAAATAACTATATACAAGCATACACTCCTTATATGGAGTTAATACAAATAATGCCATTATTTCTTCAATGCATAGTAAATCCGTCTACTAATGAATGCAAAGTCAATAGTACAAAGCATGCAATTGCTTTTCTATTTTCTAAATTATCTCTTTGCAATTGAAATCATTCTTCAAATATTCAATCCAAAGAATATCATATAAACAATCTTATTCCCTATTCATTTCCAAACAAAGGATATAAACAGACTTTCTCCTGTTTACCATAACAGCAAAATATGGAAAAAATAAAGAGATAACATCCTGTTATTAGCTTTCCACAGGTGTTGCTCTAGTAAGAAATTGCTACTCCTTCAGCTTCCAGTCAAGGATTTCCAGCCTCCTCTGAAATTGGACTCTTAGCATGACAGGGGATAATCTCAGATTACTACTCACAGAGATGACAATGACAGAAGTGATATCTCTGTCAAGTAAATACTACTTTCCAGAATTGAAGGTTACTCTCACAACAGTACAGAGTTCACTCACAACAGGGTAAAATTCACTCTTAGCAAAATAATGGACACTCACAATCAGAATAAACTCACTCACAGCAGAATGAACTTCCTTGAAGAGAACAAAATCGAACTTGCAAACTTCTAAATTCGTGTTGAAGAATAAGCTTAGTAGCCTTTATATAGTGTTTCAAAACTTAACCAATTCCTCTTCCTAAGGCGTCCAAGCTGCCAGCAAGGTTTGGAATAGTTCAAACAAGAAATGTGTCGCCTTTTAGAGAAGATTTCGACCTTCATTTGATGACAACAATGAAGAAAGTTCATTTTGCACATGGTAAATTCCCAAAAACGTGACACCTTCTAGTATTGGCGCGATTCAACAGGTAAAGATAAGCGACGGTTAATGCAAAGACAAAGTCCTTCACCAGATGGCGTCCGCATTTCCATTTCTCTGGTTGCAAACGACTTCCTTTTAGCCGCATTCCGTTAGCTTTGCCATGGTTGCGCGCTTCTACAGGCGCCATCTGCATTTCACGGGCCTTCTTCTCTTTTTTGGCATTTTCAAATATTTACCAATGAAAAATTTACCATTGCGTTTCATTTATCAAAGATGCATTTTGAAAAAAAATGGTGACTCAATATTTCATTCGAAATGTTTTAAAGTGATAAAGCGTTTTATTTTGAAATGATTAAATCATTTAGCCAAGGTTCGATTTTAAAATAAGGTGTTTACTTAAACTTTATTTGATTTTCAATTCCATATAATAAAATATATCTATATATTATTTTATTATATTAAAATATATATATAGTATAGTTTTAATTTACATTATATATATATCTATGTATAATTATTTAAATTTAATAATTTAAATAATTTCATACATATATATATATTTTGTAAAGACTATATTATATACATATTTGATATAATATTAAATATATAAATATATTTACCTTTACATATATACATGTATATACATATACATTTAAAATTACAACGTATGTATCCTGCGAACCAGTCAGCATACTTTCATTATACGTACCTATGTATATGTATATATATGTGTATACGTAGATTCCGAGTAATATCAACATAATATTTATTCACATTCTCATATATATAACAGGTTGGTTGTGGTTATGTATACATGTATATTTACTTGTATACTTCCTCTATGTATATGTATTCATAAGTGTATTTATATCGATGCACGCGTATGGCATATTCATCTGCTCTCATACGTTTGTATTGACATGAATATACTTATGGACACTTGTACATACTGTATTTATATATATATATATATATGCACATGCCCACCTCCTAACCTGTAACATTATTCCACACATGGTTATACAGGCAAGCATCATTTTTCAAGCATTCAGAAGTAGATACGACTCCTAATGTTAATAACAAGCCTACGGATAACATGCCCTTAACTCAACAATTGACTTAGCTTACTCAGTCTATATTGTGTGTGTGTATGCCCAATTGGTACTCGTTACTGTTTACTCAACCAAGTTCCTCCCCGAGTGATATCTCTCCTCTGCTTGGAGGTATGGACCTGTTTCCTGCACACCATGACACAACAACGGGAGTCATATGCTCAAAACAAGGCAGTATATATAAAACATTGTAGAAAGTTAGAATAACATTATTCCATAACTTATATGCTACATTCATTCAAGAATTACATCAATAGAAGTATCAGACAAATGAGACAATCATTAGGACACATTCAATTGATCACAAGAACAATTTGTTTTATTCATCAACAAGATTCAAACATTGCAATGTACTTCCTATGCAGTAGTAACTATACAATCGGGGTGTAACAAGAGAGGGGAATTGAGCACATCATTGAGTTAGAGAAGGGGGCATTTGTTTGGTTAGATGAAGTGTAGCGGTGCTTTGATAGGTTCAAACAAGTGATGAGTTCTTGCCTGGTATTGGTTATATCATATTTTTCTAGGCCATTTGAGCTTGATTTTGATGCCTCAAGAGAAGGCATTGGTGCGGTATTGATGCAAGACAAGCACCCAATTGCTTTTGAGAGCAAAAAATTGCGAGGTGTAGAGGGAGGTTACAGTATATATGACAAAGAAATGGTAGCTATAATTCTTGCTTTAGCAAAATTCAGGCAATACGTGGGAGGCATGTTTGTGGTTAAGACCGATCATAATAGCCTTAAACATTTCCTTTATCGGCATGACCTCAATGATAGGCAACAAAAGTGGGTGAGCAAGTTGCAAGCCTACAACTTTGACGTAGTTTATGTCAAAGGAAAGAAAAACATTGTTGCTGATGCACTTTCGAGGAGACCTCACTTGTGTTCTTTAGGAGAGATTGCAGCTGATTGGAGAGAATGGATTTCAGTTGAGTATGCAAAGGACAAGTGGGCTTTAGGTGTCATTGATGGTATAGTACAGGATGATAGGTATACTGTTGTGAATAATCTTATCATTTACAAGGGGAGGATATTTATGGTACTAGGATCAGCAATGAAGAAGAGAATTTTGAGAGCCTTTCATGATGTTTCCATGGCTGGTCACCCAGGGTATTTCAAGACATATAGGCAGATCCGGGAGTGTTTTACATGGAAGGGACTCAAAACAGAAGTTCTCAAGTATGTGAGGGAGGGTCCTACTTGTCAACAAAATAAACAAGAGCACTCTTTTCCAACTGGTTTACTGCAGCCCCTACCCATTCCTAATTGGAAATGGGAGTGCATTTCTATGGACTTGATCATGGGCTTGCCCAAGGCCCAAGGGAGGGATTGTATTTATGTGGTGGTCGACAAATTAACAAAATTTGCTCACTTCTTTGTGATTGCAGCCACATACACAACAACATAGGTTGCTGATTTATTTTGTAAGGAGGTATTTAGGCTTCATGGGTTGCCAAGAAGCATAGTTAGTGATAGATAGAGATAGTAAGTTCCTGAGACATTTTTGGCAAGAACTGTTTGGATTGAGTGGGATTGAGCTCACTCCAAGCACTAGCTACCATCCACAAACAGATGGGAAAACGGAGATTGTTAACAAGTGGGTGGAGGGATACCTTGGGAATTACATAGCAGTGCAGCAAAGGGCATGGGTCAAGTGGTTATGTTTTGGCGAGTATTGTTACAACACTACTTACCACATGTCTATTTAGATGTCACCGTTCATGGCTCTTTACGGATATGAGGCCCCTAACTTCTTGGATTTGTTGTTTGGGGATAGTAGAGTGTCTAGTGCCAAAGACTTACTATAGGAGAGTCAAGATATAATGAAGTCTTTGAAGGAGAACATTCAGAAGGCGCAGAATCCGCAGAAGCAGTATGCAAATCAGCATAGGATTGAGTGCTCTTTTGAGGTGGGTGACATTGTGTGTTTGATGCTGCAACCTTATAGACATTCCACTCTGAAGAAGAGTGGTGTAGAGAAACTGAAGCCACAATATTATGGACCATTTAGAATCTCCAAGAGGATTGGAGAGGTGGCTTATGAGTTAGAGCTACCGGCGAAGAGCAGGGTGCATAATGTGTTCCATGTGTTTCGCCTCAAGAAGGCATTGGGACACAACGTAGTTCCTTCTACTGCATTGCCACCCCTTGATGAAGAGGGGAAGTTGATTCTTATTCTCAAGGCCATTATTGACTCCAAAGAACGCACATTGAGGAAGAGAGTTATCAGGGAATATCTGGTGAAGTGGAAGGATTTGCCAGTAGAGGATGTGACATGGGAGAGTGAGCAGATATTGTCGCATCCAGAGTTGAAATTGCTTGGGGACAAGCAATTTTGGGGAGGGCAGACTATAATGTCCCCTTCCTAGGCAATTAGCAGGTGTTGTGGTTAGTCTATCACTTGGTCCTTGCACACTAACAGGATGGTTAGGGGACCACTTTGAGGGCTTTTGTGGCTTGTCAGTCAATCATTTGGGTTTGTCAGTCAATCATTTGGGTTTAATTGGTGTTTCCCAACTCGGTGTATTCTAGGGTTTTCGCAGTGTGTCTTCTAGAGCATTTTTTGGACACTTTGTCCACAGTATTTTTAGTAAGTCATAGGCTGGTCACTGACCTGGTTAGTTGGCAGTATTTCTATGTTGGGAATGTCAGTGAATTCTTACCATGGTTTTATCATGATAGTTATCATGGTCCTAAGCTTTAAGTTAAATAACGCTAATATTAAAGTTAAATTAAAAGATTTAACTTTAGCGTTATTTAAATATTGTAAGTTACTTTATAATTAAGGAGTTATAAGGATGTTTTAATTGATTATTTTATATCATAAAGTGGCTGCCCAACTTTAGGGAGTTATACAGAGATAAAGTTAATTAAATAAAATTAAATTAAAAAGCCAACTTGGGCGTGGGATTGAGGAGAGGTATAAAAAGCACTTTGTGTGTTTTTTGCTTTTTATGCTGAAGAGAATATTGAAAAGGGTTTTTCTGGTTGACCGAAAAATTGGCTTTGTGAGGATGAAATCCCTCACGAGGATGTTCAACTGTAGGATTGAAAGACATCCCAAGGTTGAATGTTGACAACTCCATTCAAGGGTTATGCTAGTGATTTAATTGAACAATTTGCAGCAATTATTTGAGAGTTTTGTTGAAGGGTTTGAGGTGAGGAATTGACGAGTTTGTGAAAATATTGGTAGAGTTTTCAAAGGAGAAAAGAATCATTTGTGATCCCTAGGGTGGCCGTTGAACTTCAGCACGGGCCGCACCTACCAAGGGAGGGCGTGTGACTTTCCTAGGCTAAATGCCTAGGGTTTGGGACCGCAATAACTCCCATTTGAGGCGTCTAGGGTGAAGACATTGCTGCACATCAGTTTCATAGAGGAGAAAGCGAGGGTTTGGTGTTTGTGGGCGATTTTTGTATGCACTAGCTTGCTGGTTTTGTATAATCAGACCTGCAAATTTTCATAGCAGTAAAGGGGTATGCCTCTACCGAGTTTTTAATGCAAAATAATGATCTAGGTTGTAATCGGTTTATGCATTTCCTTTATAAACTAGTTGTTTTAGCTATTTTCTTTATTTGCATTTCCTGGCAAGCAAAATACAAAAAAATCAAAAAGCAAAAAAGCGAAAAAACAAATAGCAGATTGGGGTAAGAAATTGTTGATTTTATTATTCAATTTTTTAATTTTGTTGTTTCTAAGTTTGTAATTTTGTAAATTATTTTCATTCTTTACAAATATGTTTTCTCCATCTCACTTGTTGTATGACTCATAAGATATGCTAATACAGACTCTCCTATCATAGGAGAGATTTATGAGACATTTGAAAGCATGTTTGAGTAGATGAAGCAAGGCATTCATAACAAGGAGCCTAATGTAGGATCTTATGAGCATGTTAGGTCCATTGTGACATGATGGTGGAACACTATGAACAACTCATTTCTTATGGTAGGCTATATTCTAAAGCCGAAATGGTGTGCAACAAGGCCTGAGAGAGCTTCTCCACTTGATGATGAAAAGGTGAAATAATGGCTCATGAAAGCCTTCTGAAAGATGTCTAGTGATGAGAAGTGTACTTTACTAAGAACATGGTAGCTAGCCTTTGTCAATCTTTGCGGTCCAAAATTTAGTAGACCAAAGGTGAGGACAAGTATAGCTACATTAACACAGACTAATCCTATTGGGTGGTGGACATGGCATGGCAATTATGTAATAGAGTTGAGGATATTTTCCACTTGCCTCCTTTCATAGGTTGCTAGTTCCTCTGTTGTAGGGAGGAATTTGTCTACATATAGCTTCATCTAGCCAATCAAGAGGAATAAGCTTAGCTCTCATTGATCAAAGAAGTTGGTGGCCTTGCATAGTGCCTTGCAACTTTAGGATCAATAAACTCTTGAATATCATCAGACTTTAGCTGTATGCTGGGATTTTGATCTCAAAGATGCTATACAGGTTGGAGAGGAGGAGACATAGGAGGTATTGGTTAGGGTTCCATTGGATGAGGGACCCTCTCATAGTGGCAGTGACTCATACTCTGATTTTGATGTGGTGTTAGTAGATGTTGATTAAAGGGAAAATTTTCTATGTTTTTGTCATTTTGTAGTTGAAATTTGCAGCCTTTAAGAATTTTAATTTTTATATTATATATATGCATATTGACAATAAAAGCAATCAAATTTTGTTAATTTGTTTGTGGACTCTCATGTGAAATTTCAACTCAACTCTAATATTATGTGTTAAAGGTTTTATGATGAATGGCTTATAAATGTTATCACATAAATATTTGAAATTTCCTATAGTTTATAATTTTTTTTTAAAATGCTGTCCCTTGCTGTCCTCTAAAAATGGCCTTCCAAAATCTGTTCCTCAAATGCATACCCCTATACCCTACCCTCCCCGTCTTGGAAACTTGGTGTAAAATCCCTTACCACGACTTGCAGATTTTTTTTTCAATTTAAAGGTACATGCATTTTGTCAAACAATTTGAATGCATTCATCCCAATGAGGTTTCAGTTGTAACTTGCTTATTTTACTTGATGATTGTACAACAGGTTAATATTCATGAATTTTGAACATTGCACAACTAAAATATGACTAGCAAAATTTGCTTCCATTCATGATAACAAGAAAGTATTATCAGTCATTCATAGTTTATACTTAAATTACAATTCTGACTTGTTCAGCAATGAAAATGATAACAGCAGCTTGTATGTAATTCTAACTGAAACGTCCTCCACTTGCTGCGCCTAGTGAATATGCCTTGCATGCCTCTTGTAGCTTACATCACACTCCAAAACCTTCCAACGACCCCTTGTTGCAAGGCTGTGACAAATAATTAATGGTCCCTAAGGATCCCCGGTCCTCTACAAGGCTGCAACTAGGCTGGAAAAGACCATGTCAGGTCTAGAGTCAAGTAGCCGCCCTTTTTCCTTCTACGACGACTCTCCAATAATTATCAAATTGAAACTATAGTGTGGCCCCTTTGAATACTCGTTGAGGTTTAAATAGAAGGTGGTGCCAATCTATGTAGCCTTTTCGAAGCTCAATTGAACCATTTGATAAGAGTCTTCAGGCTGTACGGCTCTTAAGTGAAGAAATAGGAATGCACGACACTTCAAATAAATAAGTGTGACTTCCCTTGAAGAGTACATTTCCTTGATAAGGCTGCACTTAGATTTGTATAGGTAGGGAAGGCCTTAATAACCTTAATCGACCCTTTTTAAATGTTCAACTTCTTAGATATATGGTACAACTCCCAGATATATGGTACGAATCCTCAAAACATGTACAACTAAGTATCAGCCTGAAGTGAATGGAATAGACTGTGATGACTGCAACAAATAAAATATAAATATTACCTTCTTTCCACCTCTGCAAATACTCAACATATATACCTTTGAAATTTGCCTTGGAACAAGACTTTGCAAATTTCAGAAATCTCCAACCGATGTATCCCTATGCGAAATCTGAATGACTTTGCTTGTAACCAACTAGGGTAGGTCTTCCACTACCAAAACTGATTTCCTTTAGGTTTTTGCCCAAGGGTTTGCTCCACAAGAAGCTCTCAAAATTCACAAGAGAAAATAATCAAGCATGTCCCAAATGAGCTCCAAAATCTTCTTTTATTAAAACCCAAGAACTTTCCCGAAAGCCTTTTCAAATTCATACCTTTAAAAAATTCATTGAGCTTAAAAATAATAAAATGACCCCTTTTTAATATTTCTTATAATTTTCACTTTATTCAGTTTAATAAATTAATTAAAATAAGTTATCCATAAAATGTTACTTTAGTGGACAACTTAAAATAATTAATTTAATTTATTCCCTTATTGCCCGACTTTAGCCTACGTGAATAAAATAGGCTAAGTAGTCATCTCTGACTACTCCTCGTAAGCAGACATTATAGTCCTCCCTTTTCGAAATTGCTTTCCCTTAAGCAATTGTAGATTAGGATGCTGCAAAATCTGTTCAACCTCCCTAGTGGCATCCTCCATGGGCAAGTCTCTCCATCTAATGAGATACTCCTTAATCACTTTGCTCCTCAATCTCTTTTCCCTATCATCCAAAACCTCAATAGGAACCAAAACCAATCTGCCCTCCTCATCTAAAGGTGGAAGCTCAAGTGATGTGCTGTCCTAGTGCCTTTTTAAGGCAAGAAACGTGGAACACATTACAAATTCTACTATTCTTTGGCAATTCTAACTCAAAGCCACTTCATTTATCCTTCGAACAATTTTGTAGGGGCCATAGAAGTGAGGTTTCAAATTTTTCGCACCACTTTTCTTCAAAGAAGATTGCCTGTATGGTTGAAGGCGCAAGAAAACTAAGTCATCCACCTCAAAACTTCTCTCAATTATATGCCTGTCTACATATATCTTTTGTGGATTTTGGGCATTTTGAAGATTGTTCTTAAGGGTCCTAAGGATGTCTTGACTTTCCTGTATCCAATATTTAGCCTTAGGAGCTTTGCTATTGCCAAAAGATAAATCCACAAATGTTGGAGTATCGTATCCATACAAGGTTCTGAAAGGAGTCATCCCTGTTGACATATGATAGGTGGTATTGTAACAATGCTCTCCCAAATGCAACCACCTAATATAAGCCTTCTGCTGCCCCACAACATAGTTATGCAGATACCCTTACACCCATTTATTCACAATCTCTGTCTGACCGTTGATTTAAGGGTGGTAACGGGTGCCCAGGATCAATTCTGTGCTAGCCAATTTGAACAACTCCTGCCAAAAAGCACTGAGAAACTTGCTGTCCTGATTGTTGACTATATTCTTTGACAATCTATGGAGTCGGAACACCTCCCTGAAAAACAACTTTGCAACCTACAGTGCCTTATACTCCAATGAAATGGAAGAGAAATGTGTAAACTTGGTCAACTGATCAACTACCATGAAAATACAATCTCTGTTTTGTACTTTCGGTAGAGTTGCAATGAAATTCATAGATATACTTTTCCAATTCTGCTTAGGAATAGGTAATGGCAGTAACAAACTTGCTGGGAAAGTGTGTTTTGACTTGTTCTACTGACAAGTCATGCACTCATGTTCATGTTGCAAGACATCATCTTTGAGACCCTTCCATGAGAATCTCTCCCTAACTTGCCTATAGGTCTTGAAGTACCTTGGATTTCTTGCAAGAGGGGTATCATGAATAGTTCTCAATTTTTTTCCTTAAGCTTTGATTTAGGAACCAAGTAAATCATATCCTTGTAGTAGATGATATTGTCCATGACCCTGTATCTATCATTCTAAACGTTACTGAAATATCCCCTTATAGTTTTTTCCAAATTTATCACAAGCAATTTCACTCGTTAACGTTAGATAACCAAGATAATCCAACTGAAAATAACCCTTCACTTTCTGATCACCTAGATCTCGGTGAGGGCAAGGTGAGAGCATACGGTGGAAAGGGGATCATTAGGTGAAATCCAAACTAAAAGTACAATACTGAAAATCAACCTTTCACTTTCTGATTACCAAGTTCCCAGTGTGGGCGAAGTGAGAGCATATGGTGGAAAGGGGATCGTTAGCTTGTAAAATTGAGATGCTGGAAAGTACAATATGAGAGACGGCTAAGTCGATCAGCGAGATATGAAATGCAACTCGACCATTTATTCAGCAAGAGTGTAATACAAAGAAATGAATATGAAAGATGGCTCAGCCAATCAGCAATATATGCAATGCAACTTGATCACTTATTTAGCGGGAGTGTAATACAAAGTATTGAAAAGCAAATTTCTGGGCGGCTAGCCGACCCCTTCCACTTTTCAGCAGGTAGTACAAGAAAGTAGAATGCTGAAAGTAATAGATGGCGAGGCCTCTCTTCCACTAACAGTGGGAATACAAAAAGTAAAGTGTAGAAGAAACATGACTGAATCAGTGTTAAATTTAGTGATCAGATTTAAATGCACAAAAATTAATTCAAAATCAAACACAATAACACAGCAGATACCCTGGGAAAACCCTCCTCTTGAGGGAGAAAAAACCTAGCAACAATATATCACTTATATATTGATATATAATTCAAGAATCTCCTTTACAAAGGCCGATATGAAGGTCAACAAGAGACACAACAAACTGATGTAGATACACAGCAATAAGTCTCAAGCTTACACAATTCTTCAACCTACTCCTCTATAGAATTCGCTCTATGACTGTGACGACTTATGATGAATATGAATGCTAAACAAAGAGACAAGAATGGATATATATACATTATCAAGAGAAGGACGTGACCCTTCACCATCATGTCGGCCAGCATAGGGAGATATCCCTTCATAGAGACGCATCCATAAAACATGATAAGTCGGCTTCTTCAAAATCGTATATCGAAAATCGCGCCTCCTCCTATCAAGGTCGGCCTTGATAATGAATGTGCCTCTTCATTAAGATTTGCTTGTCTTAACAAATAGATATGTCTCTTAATAATTACGCCTCTTGGAGTATCAATAAATTAAAATAGCCTGGGGCTATATTTGATTTATTACAAATAGGAGATCGCTGGAAGGAGAGACCGACGCTGTACATGAACATCAACACTCCCTCTTAGCTAGGGAGAATACTTCCACCTGCACAAGACAAATCACCTCATCGTGATGTCTACCACTATGGCTACAACCATAAGTGAGAAGAAGAATATCACCTCATTGTGATATTAGATATCGCCTCAACACGATATCAACCATAATGGCTACAACCATACTATGGTGTGTACAAGTGTTCATCACTTGCGTGATGTTGTCACCTCAACATGACTTTCACCATGGCTCTCCCAGAGGGTGAAACACAAGTACAAGATGTTGTCATGGAGTCACACACATGACATCCACTATGACTCTCTCAGAGGGTGGAAACAAGGGCTTTCACCTCAAATCTCAAGGAGAAATGCATTAACAAGGGATTTCACCTCGAACTTCTCTCACAGAGAAGAACTCATTAACAAGGGATTTCACCTCAAACTTCTCTCACAAGAAGAACTCATTAAATAGGCTCACTGATACTGAGACTCTTTCTCAGTTAAGGCTGGATTCTCCACCATACCAAGCTTATCTCGAAAGTACACAAACTTGATTCTGGAGAGAGGCTTGGTGAGAATGTTTGCCGTCTGTTCATCAGTGCTGATATACCTCAACTATATAGCCTTCCGTAGTACCATATCTCTAATATAGTGGTACTTGATCTCAACATGCTTGGTTCTGTCATGAAACATAGGATTGACAGAAAGCTTCACGCAACTTTGGTTATCACAATGAATGATAGTAGGCTCCATTGATTGTCCAAACAATCCTGCAAGGAGCTTACGAAGCCACACTGCTTCCCGAGCTGCCATACAAGCTGCAATATACTCTGCCTCTGCTGTACTCAATGCTACAGATGACTGCTTCTTGCTGCACCATGATATCATAGCAGAACCTAAACTGAAGCAACATCCAGAGGTGCTCTTCCGATCAGTGACACACCTTGCCCAATCAGAATCAGTATAACCATGCAACTCCAAGTCTACATTTGAAGAGTATCTCAATCCATATCCAACTGTGCCACACAAGTATCTCAGGATATGTTTAGCTGCAATGAGATGTATCTGTCTCGGTTCACACATGAACTAACTAAGTGCACTCACAGCATAACAGATATCTGGTCTAGTGTTAACTAGATACATCAAGGACCCAATCAATTGTTTGTACATAGTAGGATCCACCAAGTCTGAACTAGCTGCAGCCTCCTTCAATTTGTGTAGGTTGGTCTCCATGGGTGTAGACATGGATTTACAATCCATCATACCAAACCTCTTAAGTATATCAATGGTGTACTTCCCTTGACTTAGAATCATCTCATCTGGTTTCTGCCAGACTTCTAAGCCAAGGAAGTAATGCACGAGCCCAAGGTCCTTCATCTCAAATTCAGAAGCCAACTCCTTCTTACATTCGAGAATCAGGTGATCTTCTCCAGTAAGAATCAAATCATCAACATATAAGACCAAAATTAATGCTTCACCATTAATTACCTTGAAGTATAGGTTTGAATCAACATCATTCTTTAAGAAACCCAAACTTGACAGGTAATGATCAATCCTTTCGTACCATGCACGAGGAGCCTACTTAAGGCCATACAAGGCCTTCTTCAGCTTGCAAACATGAGACTCCTTCCCATGAACTTCAAATCTATCAGGTTGCTCGATATAAACTTCTTCCTCAATCACACCATTCAGAAACGCTGTCTTCACATCCATCTGGTGAATCTTCCATCCTCTAGATGCAGCAATAGCAATGATGGTTTTGACAAAAGTATAGCGAGCAACAGGAGCAAATGTTTCTTTGTAATCAACTCCCTCTTTCTGTGAAAACCCATGAGCCACAAATCTTGCCTTGTACTTCTCAATGCTCCCATCTGCAGCATGCTTGATTTTGAAGAGCCATTTCGAAGATACCACAGATTTTCCCTCGGGTCTAGGAACAATGTCCCAAACATCATTCTTGAGAATTGATTGGTACTCCTCTGCCATAGCATCTCTTCAAAGCTGTTGACTAGATGCTTCCTCAACACAGGTAGGCTCGGATTCAATAATCTGACTCATTAAGGCAACATAACTGGAGCACTTATGTGGCCTTTTACTTTCTTTGAATGTGCCTCTAGGAGCTGCAAAACTTTCAGCCTCTTGCATAGTATGCTTGGCCCATAGAGGTCTTTTTCTCCCAATTACAATGTCGGTAGGCCTATCAGTAGGTTCCAAGGGTTCAACAGGATCAATATCTTCTTTCGGTTCTGAAGTTTCCCTCTGAATCTCAAGAGTATGGTCAACTTCCATATCCTGAGGTGACTCTTCATTATCGATCTCCATATGAGTGCCCTTGGATCTCTTGAATGCAACATCTTCCTCGAATGTGACATCCCTACTGATCTCGATCAACTTCTGTCCAGGAATGTATATTCTGTAGGCTTTTGATGTCTTGTAGCCCACAAAAATTCCCTTCTTGCCAGAAGGCTCCAACTTTGTTCTCTTTTCCTTTGGAACATGAATGTAGACAAGGCATCCAAAGATCCTTAAATGACTAACCTCAGGCTTCTTCCCTGTAAAGGCTTCTTCTGGAGTCATATTCTCCAGGATCTTGTGAGGACTTCTATTCTGTACATATACTGTAGTCCTAGAAGCTTCTGCCCATAAGAAGGTTTGCAGATCTTGGTCATGGATCATGGCTTTTGCTGCTTCCACGATCGTCCTATTCTTTCTTTCTGCAATACCATTCTGTTGAGGATTATAGGGGACACAAAACTCCCTCTTAATCCCTGCATCAACACAAAAATCCCTAAAGCTGCCAGAGGTGTATTCTCCACCATTATCAGATCTGAGGACCTTGATTCTTTTACCAGAAAGATTCTCTACCAAGGCTTTGAACTCCTTAAACCTTCCTAACACTTCCTCAGACTCTTTAGTTTTCAAAAAATAAATCCAAGTCTTTCTAGAGTGGTCATCAATAAACAAAACATAATACAAGAATCCACTCGAAGACGGAACAGACATAGGTCCACATAAATCAGAATGAATAAGGTCTAAAATGCACTTAGATCTATTTTCTCTACTATGGAAAGGAGCTTTTATATTCTTACCTAATGCACAGCCTTTGCAAGTTCCTTCATGCTCCCGATTGAACTTAGGAACACCCGTCACCATCTTCTCCATGATAGGTAAGGCTTAGAAGTGAAGGTGAGCCAATCTTCGATGCCAAAGATCACATAAACTTGAAGAATCATGAACTAATGCCTGCAGTGGATGCGTACAAAGTCTGTAGAGACTTTCATGTCTAACTCCAATTACTTGAGCATCCTTGAAGCTGGAATTTTCCATCCACACAAGTACTTTGCCTTTGGAGAAGGCAACTTGATATCCTTTATCTTCTAGGGCTGAAATTGAAATGAGATTGCGCTTGATTCCTAGAACATAAAGAACATTGCTTAACTAAAGTGTGATGCCGGAATCCAAATGAAGATTAGAAGTCCCAATCCCTTTCACGGAGTAGCTTGCATCATCTCCAATAAAGACTTGTTCGGAAGACTCTTTCTCCACCAAATTTGATAAGTGCTCCTTAAAACCCGTGATGTGTCGAACGGCACCACTGTCTATCAACCAAGTGTTAGTGTCTGTAGGTACATTGCTTGACAATGCCGAGTAGAACAAATATTCACATGTATCCTTCTGCAGAGAAGCATCATCAACATCTGCAACGGTGGCTTGTTGCTTAGGTCTAGTTGGACAATGCTTAGCAAAGTGGCCAAACTTATCACACCTAAAGCATTGGATTTTGGACAAGTCTCTCTTTTTCTTGGAGGGGGGAGCACCATCATTTCCCTTATCTCGATTCCTTTTGAAGAATCCTTTCTTTCCATCTTTTCCTTTCTTCTTTGAAGTTTGGGAGGTGAGAACATGAATATCTTCATTAGATGAACTTTGACCAACGCCTCTAGCCACCAATCTTGACTCCTCTTGAATGCAATCGGCTCTCAAGTGAACAAACTTAGGAAGTTTGGATCTTGCACTGATTCCTTGAATGTAGGACTCCCATGATAATGGAAGACTGTTGAGAGCAAGCATTGTCAAATATTTATCATCGACCACATGACCAATTGTAGAGAGCTGATCTCTCAATTCCGAAATCCTCATGAAATAGGCAATGGCTGTTTCTCCTTTTGCCATCTTCACATGGTGAAGTTGTTGCTTCAACGCAAGTGCCCGACTTGTGTTGTTGATTTCATACATCTCCTCCAATGTTTTGAACATATCCCTTGCCGTCTTCAACTTGGAGACAATCGAAACAATATGGTCTTTGATGGAATCAACCAACAACTTCTTTGCCTTGATGACTTTCTTCCTCCATTGTAACTTCTCTTCTTCCTCTTCTGGTTCGGGAACTTTGGTCTCCACAAACTCAGCCAAATCATTCTCTTCCAATGTGAGCATGATTCTAAACCTCCATGATGTATAGTTGGATGCTCCCTCGAGTCTATCCTCAATCTTCAAACCGTTCACCATCTTGACTAAGGTAGAGATAGACAACTAAATATCAATAAGAGAATAGAGTATCGCTGTGAGGACAAATCTGATCACGATCTTCTCAAATCCGCTCTGATACCATGTTAAATTTAGTGATCAGATTTAAATGCACAGAAATTAATTCAAAATCAGACATAATAACACAACAGATACCCTGGGAAAACCCTCCTCTTGAGGGAGAAAAAACCCAACAACAGTATATCACTTATATATTGATATGTAATTCAAGAATCTCCTTTACAAAGGCCGATATGAAGGCCAACAAGAGACAACAAACTGATGTAGATACACAACAATAAGACTCAGCCTTACACAATTCTTCAACCTGCTCCTCTATAGAATTCGTTTTATGACTGTGACGACTTATGATGAATATGAATGCTAAACAAAGAGACAAGAATGGATATATATACATTATCAAGAGAAGGATGTGACCCTTCACCATCATGTCGGCCAGCATAGGGAGATATCCCTTCATAGAGACGCATCCATAAAACATGATAAGTCGGCTTCTTCAAAATCGTATCTTGAAAATCGCGCCTCCTATCAAGGTCGGCCTTGATAATAAATGTGCCTCTTCATTAAGATTTGCTTGTCTTAACAAATAGATATGTCTCTTAATAATTACGCCTCTTGGAGTATCAATAAATAAAATAGCCTGGGGCTATATTTGATTTATTACAAATAGGAGATCGCTGGAAGTAGAGACCGACGCTATACATGAACATCAACAATCAGTACTACTGATAACAGCCTTACAAAATGAAGCAATCTGCAAGTTACTATGATTATAAGATGTCCAATACACACCAAAATGATAAGGAAAGAACTCTACAACTAAGCAAGCTATTCTACTGTTGGCGTAACAACTAACACCTCTGGAGTGCAAGTTGGTATGGACAGCTATGCACACTACGCAATGAGTGCTCTTCAAATTAGGAGGGGAAGCTCCCTCGTTGTGCTTGACAAAAATGCTTGAAAAGGGAAAAGTAAACTAAACTATATCCTGTCTTTTTGTCTCAGCTATAAGAGGCACAAGGTTTAAGAAAAACTCCATATGTTGTAGCTAAGTATTTTTTGGTTTCGCAAAACTTAACTACAACATCAAAACTAAGTAACTTAACTGTCCAATCCCCTCAAGAATTCAGAGCATGAGGAAACAGAGCGGGAATGATTATCTGACGATAAGCCAGGTACAGACTCACAACGCGAAGGCAAGGTGGCACGACTATCTGCTTGTCTGAATAGGCTTATTGGAAATGACAACACACGATAAACTAAGTACAAATTCTCAACTTGAAGGAAAGGTGGCACAACTATTAGCTCAATCTGAATAAGTTTATTATTCACACACATCACACGATAACCAAGTACAGATTCTCAACTTGAAGGCAAGGTGGCACATTTATCATCTCAATCTGAACGAGTTTATTGAACACAAAACATGAAGGATAGCCAACTAGGACAATAAATTGCATAGGCGAGACACGCATACAATCTACGATCAAACTAGCCACTATATCTAACTAAAGCAAGAATTCACCATCATAATTGCATGAAACCCAAGTGGCATAACAATTCATCATAATAGTAAATACTCATGAACAGATACAGAACGAGCAATATTACAGGCAAGGTAGGTGCAGCATATATTTCTATCTCGTGCAAAAGTTCTTGAATAGATACAATAATAGCAATACTATAGGCAAGGTGGGAACAACATGTATGCTATCACGCAAAAGTTATGTACAAATGAGCAAAAGCTCTTATTTATAGACATCAAAAGGTGTAGGGAACCCTAAAATTACCTTGAGTCAACTACAGTCTTGCAATGCATGCAAGATTATTGCTAAACCCTAATAAAGTAAACTATACAGTTAACTAGAAAGCTACCATCACTTAACCGAAAACCCTAATCTATGTGGACAATGTGCAAGCATGCACATCCTTATTAAAAGCAAGTTAACTGGAACACTACCATCAGTTAACGTAAACCCTAAATACAACTCCAAGTGAATAAAGTTGATCTCAGAATAGATATGCATGAGATGAAATAGCGAGTTAACTTGAAAAGATAACACCAAGTTTAACTCCTGTGTATAATGTCTATCCTGAGAGGTGGGAACTGAAGTCTACAAATCGTGATCTTGAGCAACCAATCCCTCAACGAGATTGTTAACTGCATCAGCATCTAAAGGTCGGCACAATTCACTACTTGTCAGCAACTTGAGCAATCTTGGCAATCTTTGCACACTCAAACTAGCATTTCACCAACTGGTAACTTTGGTGGCTCTGTAACTGAAGTGATGGCCATTATCTCTTTTGCAGCTTGATGTCTCTAACGCTTCTCCTTAATGAAAGAGTGTTGCGTGATGAAACTGCGAAGTTTGATTGCGCACACTCTGGTTGTGAGAAATGCAAATGAACTTGCTGCACATGCAAAATTCCAATGGTATCAACCCTCTAAACCGGCCTTAGAAGACAATCAGCTATACGAGGCATGAAACCATGTGGACTTGAGTGACTACGCCTGTCAATCCTCTGGATGCACTTGATACAAATCGACATCAACTTTTCTGATGAAAGCATGAATTAAGACCGATTTGGTCTTGGATTCAGTTTGTGTGTACTGCACTCTGAAAAACTCGCCTGTTGACTGTGAACTCGGCTATGTTCTGACAAGATTTCTGGAAAGCTAGAAATAGCCTACTGAGGCTAAAAATAGCCTATAGAAGGGTTATTTTTGGCGAAAAATCTGAGATATGGGTTTTGTCTAGAAAAAGATTCTAAGACAACCCAGATCGTCAGAAATGCGAAAATCTAACTTCTACTCGACCATGCAAAGAATTTTCGGTTGAGAAAATTAGAAACTCGAGAACTGATGCTCTAGAATTAAAAATTCCTAAAAATTCAAGCACATGAATTTAATTCGAGGAAGCTATATAGAAACGATCCAGATGATCAGACTTGCCAAAATTTGCCAATTTCAGGAACATGCGAATTGAAATCTGAGAGAATTTTGAGAATCAGAGAGGAGAAAAGACGTTTTTTCTGTGTTCTTCTATTAAAATCGCCCCCTGTTCTTCAAATTTGCTGATGAATGTGAACTTTGCACCTGTAAAAGGAATTGTTTGATGAAATCGACACTGAAAATTGATGAAATCGCCCAACCTGTGAAGAAAATCGCCTTTGCTCTTGAAGAATTACGAATTTCTTTAAGCTGGATGAGTGTTTAATTATAGGCGCCATGAAGAAATAGAGAAAATTCGCACCATAATGCTGATTGCAAGATTTAAAAACCTCAACTGAAATAGAATGATTCTGATTGGACCCCCTCCAATTACACTGACACTGACTTGAAGTCCGGAATAAAATAATAATTAAAATTTTCCTCATGTAATTTGAAAATCTAGCACAAAGAGGCGCCAATTTGAGAAAATCGCCATTTAATGTTTTGACATGCAAAATAAATATTTAAAATTAGTTTAATTAGTTGACAAACCACGTGAAGCTCTTGGATGGATTCAACAAACTTCACTGATTTCGAAAAGTCCTCATTTGTCCTCATAGGCGTCCATTTGCTCAAGATATTACGCTTTTTATTAACTTCCTACTTTGTAGCTGACTACAAAGTTACAACTGGCCATATTCAACGCTGATTTCCGGGTGACCGGGTGATGCTGAGACTGAGTAGGAATATTCATTACGAAGCTTGCAAAGCAAGGAAGAAATGTCTGTTGGGAATCATCATTGCAAAATCCATCATTTAACACCTCAAAAAATTAGGCGTCCTTGATTAAATTGATTTTCAGACACTAGACTTAGCCGTTTCTCCATATTGCCATTTGACGCTTCAAATGACTACTGACGACGAACTGTGAACCCTGCTGACTGGATAACAGGCTCACTGCATGACTTGAGGTATTCCGCATCCAACGAATATACGCAAGGCACTTGAAAGCTGCATTAAGGACCCCAAAAGCAAGGGCGCCCCTGGCCTGAAAAGGCTCAAACACCATTTTGACAAAAGTACAACTCTCAACCAGATGCCCTACTTCGACCTCTGATATTGGGAGCTGGGGTGACCTGATTCGCGCACTGTCTGTCTCAATGTGTAGCCAGAAGGACCTACGAGAGATGTCTCTGGAGGTGACGAAGCAAGAAAACTGCTTCTAAGACCTCAAAGAGACGATAGCCTTTTCAAATTAAAATATACGATCAGACAACCATTTTTCAAGCTGTCTTCGTTTTTCAGTATTTTGCAAAGACCTCGCACAGACAAGCGTTTGCTAAATCCCGGAGGCTGACGACTGGGCTCGTTGAATAGCTGGAGTAATTCCTCACATGTCTTGTGAAGACTTCGAAAGCTAAAATCTCCATTTGACAGGCCTAAAGGCTGGGCGCCCCTGGCCTACAAAGGCTACAGTGTATGTTTCATGTTTCTCCACCCTCTGATTTAGGTGCTTGGTAGAATCTCTGCCACGATCTCTCAGAATATCAGACTGACAGGCTGACTGGTGCGTTGCGAAGCCGGACTAAAGTAGCAAAGATCTCAGGAAGACCTCATTTGCAAACTCATCCATCTTAGGGGTCATTCTGAAGGGTGCCCCTGAGCTACAAGGGCACAATTTTGTCATTTGAGAATTTTTTGTGATGTGAAGCCTCCTCGTAACCTCATCTTTTAACCTTGACTGCCGGAGCTTTGGGTCTCGGATGTCTGCATTCGATAGCTCGTCGAATAGCCAGACCAATTAGGAAGAGATTAAATGCATCAGCAATCAGGAATAACAGAATTTGGACCTCCATTAAGAAGGGCGCCCCTGGGCTATAGGGGCACAAAAGCTGAAGAGTGACAAGCTTTTACAATCTGCAACCTCTGGAATCCTAAACTTCTGACGTCAGTCACCGGAGCTATAGACCTCGGATAACCTCGTATTTTAGCTCATCGGATAACTGGGGTAATTCTGAAGAGATTGATTGTGTTTATGAGCACATGTCACAAAACCTGGGCCTTCAAAGAGAAGGGCGCCCTTGGGCTACAGGGGCGCAATTTTGCTTTTACCTGAAAAATCTTCATAAATTTGACCACTAAAATCTTCATCTTGGTCACTGAAATGACCATGCAAAGGTATAATTGTCGTCGTGAAATGCTCCTCCATCGTGAAATACCTCGTTCTGAGTCCCCGATTCAGGTTCTGATCAACAGGTACTGCCTTTGACTGACACAACATTGACCAAACTCCATGCTTGATATTGCCCAAAAACTGTATTTGACATCATTTTAGCAAGGTTTAGACTCTTTTAAGCAAAATGCCTTAATGAAGCAAAAAGTTTGGTTTGGGTACAACATCTACTAAGGAAAATAAGCCAAAATTGAAGCTTTTACCAATCTGATATGAAACTGCAGCGTTCAGAAATCTCAAACCAGCAAAACTCAAATCACATCAAAATGCTCATAACTTCATCTAGACACCTCCGAATGATGTGTAATCAATTGCAATGGATGCCAAAGAGAGGGGCAACCAAGTTCAAGCCATCAAACATCACCAAACAGTCCAGAAATCTTTGTCACGTTTCACAAGGAAGCTAAGGAGGAAGTACGACCCTGAAGGAGAAGGGCAACCAGCATTAAAAATCACCATCTTCATTGAATAATCTGAAACTATGCAAGGTGAGGCGCCCAAGGTAAACTCAATCATTGGTCCAATACCCAAAATTAGCAAAAAATCACCAATAGAGCAACAAGCCAAAATGTGCTTCAGCCAAGCACTCAACCAACAATGTCAAAATTGAGAAAACACACCAAAAACTTCAGAAAACATCAAAAGTAATCATCTTCAATATGCTCAATCTGCTCTTCAGTGTAAAGAACAGTCTCAAACTTAGTTAGGTGCTATCTTGCAAGCACGAAACTAAGGGCGCTAGGAGGTATGCATTCCTCGAAGCAATGGTTTGTAGAAATTTTGGCAGCACTTCGTTGTATTTGCAAATGGATACCCTCAAATGAAGGCCAAGGCTCATATTTATAACTTCTCCAAATTCAAATCTCATTCCGTCCAATTAGGGCGCCCAATATGACATCCAAATTTACCTTTATCAATTTACATTTGAGTTTCAATTAGCTCCTCAAGCCAAGTCGTCCATTTTGAAGAAGACACAACATTTATTAAAATGCAAATAAAGCATAAAGTGGGCGCCCACTTTATTAAGTGAAAAATACATTATAAGCAACTTAAATATTTCCCCTCAAGAAGTCGTCCATTTTTGCATATGATATATTTTCACTTAAAACATCTTGTTCCATCAAATATTAGATTTATCAAAACGAGCTCCACAAAAGTTGGAGACCCAACTGAATATACTGCCCTGCCAAATATAGCCGAAGTACCAAACTGTTGAAACACTGCCAGAAATAGCATTGCTAAAAATAACATTTACTATAAATAGCATACTGCTAAAAATAGTAAGTGACTTCAAATGCATTTTAACCACAAATTGAGCAGCCGTCGTAACTTACTAAAAATAGTAAGTTCGGAAAAATTCCCTGATGCAGTTGCATGTCATACCACTACGAAGCTCTCTGAAAACCGAAAAAGAATCCAAAAACCAAACTGCAAAACTCCAACATGCAAACCCCTGAATCCACAAAAAGAATCCGCCAAGCAGTTGGTAACCCTAATTCCCACTTCCGATCAGCCTATGGGCCTCTGGAATAGGCTAATGGTCAACTGAAAGAATCACTGTTGAGAAGGGGACATTACAGTTACCATCCATCAATTCGCATGCAAAAGCGTTCTAGGAATACTCAACTAGGAGATTAGCCTTCCAATCAGTTGAAATCTTTGTCAAGGAACAAATAGCGGGTTTTTTAGAAGCGAATCTGCAACAATATTGTTCTTTCCCTTCACATATTCTATATCAAAATCATATACTTATATTTTCTCACCCACTTTTGTTGTCTCTCGTTCAAATCCTTTTGCTCCAAGAAGTATTTCAGGTTGTTGTGATATGTTCGTACAACAAATTTTCCACCTACCAAGTATTGTTTGAACTTTGCCAATACATGCATGATGGCAAGCATCTCCTTATCGTAGATGGAGTATAATCTCTTCACATCTCAGAGCTTCCTGCTCTCATATACAATGGGGTGCTTGTTTTGCATCAATAATGCCCCAATCCCCTCACCTGAAGCATCACACTCCAAAACAAAAGGTTGAGAGAAATCAGGTAACACCAACATAGGACAAATACTCATTACCTCCTTAAGTCTGTCAAATGTACGTTGAGCCTCATTTGACCACTTGAAAACTCCTTTTTTTGTAAGATTAGTGAGAGGTGCACCAAGCTTTGAGAACCCCTTCAAAAATTTCTTGTAGTAGCTACAAAGGCCATAGAATCCCCTCAACTCTGTCAATGTCTTTGGTGGGGGCCAATCCAGAATGGCCTAAATCTTCTCTTGATGAACCTAGACTCCATTTGCGCTAATCACATGCCGCAAATAAAGAATCTTTGTCAACCCAAATTTACACTTAGAAGCTTTTGCAAATAGTGATTGTGACTTCATTATGCCTGTCACCTCATCCAGATGTCTAATATGGTCCTCCCAAGTCTTGCTATAAATGAGAATATCATCGAAGAATACCAAAAGAAATTTCCGCAATTGCTTGTTGAAGATGTGATTCATGCAAGATTGAAGGTGGTGGGAGCATTGGTCAAACTGAATGGCATGACAAGAAACTCGTAGTGCCCATAATGACACCTAAATGCTGTCTTGTATATATCTTGTTCCCTCACTCTAATCTGATGCTATCCGGATATGAGATCAATCTTCGAAAAGTATACAACCCCATGTAGCCCATCTAACAACTCATCGATCTTGGGGATAGGATTCTTGTTTTTATTTGTCTTTTTATTTAGTGCACGGTTGTCAATGCACATCCATATAGTCCCATCCTTCTTCTTCACCAGAACAATTGAAGAAGCAAAGGGACTCGAGCTAGGCCGTATATGACTCATATACAATAACTCCTTAGTCGCTTTTTCTATCTCCTCAAATGTTTTTGGATGTCGATAAGGAGTGGTGATGACGGGCTTAAAGCCCTCCTCTAGTTCAATCACATGCTCGAAACCCTTGTTAGGAGGTCTCCTAGGAGGAATCTCACTGAAAACCAAACTGTTCTTGTCCAACACAGATTGAATCTTCACTTGATGCTGTCCATTGTTATCTGAAGGGGCCTTAGATGAAATCAAACATTGGGCTGCCCATGCAACATCTCCATGCCTAAATATGCTCTCCATCCTCTTCATTGATACGATCCTTGGTGCACCATTGGACATACCTCTTAGAACTTTACCATTTGCTCTGAACTTCAACTGCATGGTCTTAAAATTTTGTGAATATTTCCCCAATGAGTGAAGCCATTGGATGCCCAAAATGGCATTGGTATCACCAAGATCCACCACATAAAAGTCATTTGTAATGCCTAGAGCAATATTCAGCTGTGGAACCCATTTAGTGCAAGACATATTGAAACCATTTGCCACTACAACATTAAAGCCCTCAAAGTCCTCTTTCTGGATACCTCTGTTAGTCACCAAGGCTGAGTCAATAAAATTGTGAATAGCCCCACTATCAATCAAAATTGTAACTTGCTGCCCTAAAGAACCCCACAAACTCTGAAAGAGTTATATCTAGGAGTGCTAGAGAATGTAGCTGTCATGCCCTTGAAATTTGAAATGCAAATAAATTAAATAATAAAATATAAATGACCATATAAAGATTAAAAATATAAAAATAAATATAAACAATTTAATATTATCATAATTATAATTATTACAATATAATAATATAAAATATATATATATAAAATTAAATATGTTAAATAAGGAAACATACAATATACTAGTACAAACATAAATAATATATATATTAGCAAAGAAAAGGAATGGCAGCGATTCATTACTAAGGGCAGTGATTGATAATAAATAATAAGGTAGCAGTTAACAAAGCAACAATGGGTTAAAAATAAATAAAAGGCAGACTTTATACTAATAAAGGCAACAATTATTCCAGATTAAGTGCAGCGCTTCATTAAAAGAAAGGAGGGCAGAGTTTAGGCAGCGATTATCTCTTAACAAAGAGACATGTCCTTTCTAAAGGATATCAGCTTTCAAAGTGATGTGTCTCCCCATTCAAATATGGAGATATAAAGGACATTGAGGATGGGAAAAAGTAGAAAAAAAATAAGGCGGAAATAAGAAAGAGGTCCGCACTCAGAGAGCAGCAACAGTAGATATCATTGAATAAAAGGAAATAGAAATCTGTACCTTCTAAATTAGAAATAATTAATTGTTTGGCATGTTGGCGTTTCAATTAGCACCTTTGGAGTGCTTATTAGAAACGGACAGCTATGCACAGTGTGTAGTAACTGCTCTTCAAATTAGGAGGGGAAGCTCCCTCTTTTTGCTGATGTTTGCATAAAAATTAAAGTAAACTAATGTTCCTATCTTTTACTCAGCGGCAGGGCACAAGGGTGCATAAAGCACAATGCGTTGCAGTTAAGGTTTTCTCTAGTTTCTGCAGATCTTAACTACAACTAAGCTAACTTTTAATCTATCCTATCTCCTCTAGATAAACAGAGCAAGAGGGCATAGGAGCAGGAATGGGATGGTTGGATCATTTGGGCCGACCGTCTCTCAGAATGCGTCCGAAGGCTCTGAACTTTTAGATCTGCGCTGGAATAAGGTCTTATGCAAGCAAACACTCGTACGGTAAGTTGAATCTTAGGATTCCCAAGGAGGAGGAACCCCTGTCCGAGGTGTAGGCTGAGGTGCAGCTTACTAGAAACAACAAATAACGATGAACTGGATAGTAGGATTCCCGAGGAGGTGACAACACCTGTCCAAGATGTAGGCTGAAATCTAGATCATTAAATAACATCAAACAATAACCATTAATCACAAAATTCCCAAGGAGGCGACGACACCTGTCCAAGGGCAGATTGAAACAATAGATCATGAGAATAGACGTTGATAGACCTTGAAACTTTAGATCAAATTGTATATGCCTTTTGATTTATTTCTTCAATACTCACTCAACGCTTTACAAAGATTTGGGACAGCAAAGGTACGAAGTCATACACAATTGCTTATCAAACCAAACAACTCTCATCCAAGAGTGAACACTCTCATCCAAGAGTGAACAAATATTGACTTGCAAGCTTGATGGCACAATGGCGCAACAATTTTGTGTAGTAATAAGAGTTACAAAATAATGAGCAAAGACTCTTATTTATAGAAGCTCAAAGGAGTAGGCAACCCTAAAATCTCCTTAAGTTAACAATGAGTGCTTGCCAATTTGCAAGATTTATTCCTATGTCTATAAGTAGGTAACCTAGCAATTAATTGGAAATCTACTTCAGTTAACTGAAACTAAACTAAAAGAGAACTCCAAATACAAAAGTGCCTCCAAAATAGACATCCAAAAGTGCCTACAAAAGTGAGTAGAACAAGGAGTTTGGAATAAGGATGGGTGCTTATTTATGCAAAGTTTACCTAGAAAATCTGCATTGTCTATAATTATCCACACAACATTTTCCTCACTCACCTCGGCCAATACTTCCTCAAAAATCTCACAAAGGAAATCAACAATTTTTGTCTTTCTTGTAGCATCAATGGATTTCAGGAAAACTATATCATCTAAGGAAGAAAGAAAGAAATTAAACAATGTCTTGTTCCTTCTATCTATTGAACTATCTATCAAGATGGAGCAACCCTTCCTTTATATCTCATGTTGCTTATCAATAGTGGCCATCACATTTACCACCTTTTCACTCAAAATTGAACCCTTTATCTTGTCATTATTAGGGGCTTTGAATCTTGCCCCAAAATCATTAACATATACTAGATTTTATCAATAAGGAGACTGTAAAAAAATATTCTAAAATCTGAATCCAAATTTAAAAAATCTGTAAATTTAAAAATTTAAGAGACAAATAAATAAAAAATATTTTAAAACAAAAAAAAGAATTAATTACCTATCTATGTGAAATAGAATGGAACAATAGAACCAAAAATTTGTGTTTGCACTCCTCACGAGGATCTTTTGTTCCTTGATATTTATCCTTATTCCAACTTATGCTTTGAAGTGATGAGTGGCAATTTGGAGTAGTGCATGGTACAACATATGAATCAATCCAAAACCACAAACTCCAGGTCCAACATTAGCATTGCCATTAGTGCTTGAAGATCTAGCGAATGGAGGAATCAAAGAAAAATAGTCTCCTTGAATTAATGGCAGCTCTTCTCTTTCCTTTTATTTAGTTGTTTTTTTTGGGTCAAACGCCTTCAATTGAGTTTGTAGCTAACACACAACATCAATAGGAACATTTGGGTACAAATTAACATCTTGGATTGCAATTTGTGCAAGCTGATACTTGAATCAATTAATGCTTTCTCTACTAATTTTAAAATTGCAAAATTTACAAACCAACTCCCCTTTCTTAACCATTGGGGTGACATGTTTCCAACAAGGTTCTTTTCTAACTAGGGCCAACATTAGAGCAATTTATAAATTTGAAGTACATTAATATAAAGTAAATGGAAAATTAATAAACATTAGGGTTTGTAGATAAACTAAGATTAAAAAAAAATAAAAATGTTGGAGTTTGTAGATAAAAAATTTGAAAAAATAGTTAGGTTTTGTTCATAAAAAGAGAAAAAATAAAAAGTCCATTATGTCAAGAAAGAGAGGGAAAAATGAATCTTAATATTTTCCTTTTTTAATTTCTTGTGCCATTAATCTAAAGTAAAAAAAAAAAACAAATGTAGAAGAAATGCCAAATGAAGAAAACAAATAGAAAAAGATTCAAAATAAGAATACACCTCTTCAATTAGTTCTAAATTGATGTTGGACTGCTCTAAATTAATGGTGGTTCTTCAGATTTATAGATAAAATATATAAAAATCAGAAAAAATAGTTAGGGTTTGTTCATAAAAGCAAATCAAAAGTAAAAAATTTATTATGATAAGAAAAAAGAGGGAAAAACGAGTCCTTTTCATTTTTTTTCTTTTTTATTTCTCATTCTATGAATCTAAAATAAAACAATTTAAACAAATGTAGAAGACATGCCAAATAAAAAAATAATACAAACAACAAAAATTAAAATAAGAAAATACATTTTCAATTAGTTTGAAATTGATGTTGGGCTGCTCCAAATTAATGGTGGCTCTTCAAAATGCACCATAGGCTCCTTTAGATGCACAAAGGACTGCTACAAATTTGCTCAACTTACATTCAATCAATGTATGCTTCCAATATGCCTGCCAGTTTTTGCTTCAATGAATTGTATTTTTAGCTTCAATGCCCTTTTTTCCTCCTTGCTTGTGCTTGCAAATGAAATGAATATCATTTTGAAGTGTCAGAGGTCATTTAAAGTGTTTTAGCCTTTAGGTTTTAGTGTTTTTAGTTTAATTTTTTCTTTTTTTCTCCAATTTTTCATCTAAATGTCATGATCAAGTCCATTTGATGGGACTTGTTGAGTTTGGTGATTTTGACCAGACTTATCGGTTACCCAGTTCCGAAGTCGAGATGTGATTGGTTCACCTCAAGACTCAACAAATTTGATGAAGTCCTATAATCATAGTACCATCCATGGCTTCTTTGCATTACTAGATGGTGTAGTGAATGATGGGTCCATCACAGATTGCTTCTTTCTAATCCGAAATTCCCTCCAGAGCCCAATGTTAATGCATATATTGGAGTTGATTTGCATTCATCTTCTGAAACTGTCAAACTTCATTTGTAAAGCTTCTGAATTTTAAGTCTTTCTTCTCTAATAGGATACCTAAATTTGAAGTACCAATAATACCTCTAAGAACATGTTGGCTTTGTTTCAGATCATCATCTTTGGTTAGTCCAAAATCTTGGATAAATGCCTGCAACAAAAATTTATTTCAGGCTTTGTAATTGTGAGACAAATTAGGTTAACAAGTAACTAACATACCACTTCTCCTTAAATGTTTTTGATTCTTCTTCCTTTGAAAATGTGAGCCCAACTTCTGATATTATGGCAAGGGTAACAAGTCTTTTATTTCAAAAATGTCAGTCAACTATGTAGCATGCTTCTACTGAGAAATGAAATTTTCTTTTGTCATACCTTCCTATCCTTTGCCATGAATGTTGATACCAAATGAAGGCAATTAAGAAGCACAAGAAGTAGAAGAGCAGAGATCAAAAGCATATATATAGATTCAGGTAGTTGAGTAAACAGTTAATTCTATTTTAATCATTTATGTACCTTTCTACATAACTTTATTATGTTGCAACTAAATTACTACTGTAAAATAATTAGCAAACAGATTTATCTTGTTGCTATATCACAGCAAGAGGTCTGTTTGAAGGAATCGTTTTTTTTTTTTGTATTTAGATTTGTTGTCTAGAATGGTAACAATTTTAATCCTTTTTGATAAAGGTCTTTTTTTTTTCCTGATTTCAGATGCTTCTTTCTCAGAATCGTTATATGGTTTACGAAGAAGACCTGTAGAAATTATTCAACAAAAGCAAGAAGCCAATAGTGCTAATGGACATGAGCTTAAATCATCTGGCCTAAGGAGGCATCAAAGAGTTCTTTCAGTTGTATTTTTGGTATGATCCTCTTCTTGATTGGATGTGCCTCCATAGTTGGACATTTTATTCAAGATCTTATAAGTTATGATAGGAGCAAATGAAATGTTACATGGAAAGTGTTGTTGGAATCATAATCTTAAAGACAAGGAGATGATAGTGCCTTAGAATGCCATTTAGTTGCTATGAAGGAGAGATTTTTAAACAGAAAAGCAAAGTTGTGTGGTTGGTCAAAATACTTTATCTTATAGCTATTGGAAAACTTGCATACGACTATCTTGTTGATCAACAAGATCTTTAGTTTCTCAAGAGTCTTCATTATCTTGATTGTTGATTTTTTTGTGGTCATCTTCAATTTCATTATTTTTGAGGAAAAGCACAATCTTATTAATCCTGTCATCAAAATTTTCTGTTACTAATGAAGTGGCAAGGTGAAGCTATTGTTGTCATGTAGAATATTGTGTTGATTATATCGTAGCAAGTTGATTGCGCTATTCCATGTTGTGCTATTAACTGCAAATCAGTAAACAATGCTTCTCTAGAGGTTCAAGCAACATAATCTTGTTTTTATTCTACCATTTAAATTTTTTCCTTAACCAACCTTCCCCACGCACTGCTCAAAAAATAGTTCACTTTTGTTCACTTAGATTTAAGGCATCATGTATGGCTGTTGATATTTGTTTACTCTTGAGAAGAAAATTAAGTGAAGGACATGGGACATTCATTGAAGGGAGACATATAGCATAGACACAATGTTAGCAACAGTAGAATCCATTCTGCTAAGCAACACGAATACTTGTGATCTCATACCTTGTGTTGATGTTATAGCAGCTTCGGGCTCCTCCTTCCAGCCTCGAGTCAAGACATGAAATTGCATATAGCCTATCGGCTATTTATTTTATTGAGATAATTAAAAGTGAAGAGGCACTTCACTTGGCAACAATGTAAATTCTAATTGGGCCGACCTTCCTTGTATTTCGCATCTTTTATTTGTAATTGTATTTTTCATATGTGGTCGACCTTGTACATGAAGAGGTGCGACCTCTCTCTCACTTTGTATTTATACAAGGTCATTTCTACCCATTCATAATTAAGCAAGTTCGATTCATTCCTTCATTCAAGTGCGAATTTCATCATAGAGCAGATTGCGAATTTCTTCAAGTGCATATTTCGATATCAAGGAAGAGCAGATTATTATCTATCTTTGCATCTAGAGTTGGTGCTGAATATTGGCCTTGTGATTGGCCTCATTGTAAAGTGAATTGTTGCCATTATTATATATATAAGAGATATCTTTTTTGCTGGGTTTTTCTCCCTCAAGTGGAGGGTTTTCCCAGGGTATATGCTGTGTTCATGTGTCTGATTTTAATTTAAATTTCTGCTTTTATATCTGATCATAAAATCAACATGGTATTAGAGCGGGTTTAAGAAGATCGTGATCAGATTTATATAGCAGCGCTATCATCCTCTCTTATTCTCATTCTCTTGCATCTATCTTATCATCAAGATGATGAACGGGTTCAAGATTGAAGATAGACTTGAGGGCACATCATACTTCACATCTTGGAAGTTTAGAGTCATGCTCGCTTTGGAAGAAAATGAGTTAGCTGAGTTCGTGGAGGGTGAAGTTCCCAAACCAACCGTTGAGAATGAGAAGCCTCAATGGAAGAGAAATGGCACTAAGGCAAAAAAGATGTTGGTTGATTCCATGAAAGATCACAATGTGCCAATCATCTCCATGTTGAAAACAACAAGAGATATGCTCAAGACCTTGGAGGAGATGTATGAGATCAACAACACAAGTCAAGCTTTTGCATTAAAGCAACATCTTCATCACATCAAGATGGTGAAAGGAGATTCTGTCATCACATTCTTCATGAAGATCACCGAGTTGAGAGATCAGCTCTCTAGCATTGGTCATATTGTTGATAACAAGGATTTAACTATGTTGGCTCTTAATGGTCTTCTTCCATCTTGGGAGTCATTCATTTAAGGAATCAGTGCGAGATCAAAACTCCCTAAGTTTGATCGATTGAGAGCAGATTGTATTCAAGAAGAATCAAGGTTGGCTGTGAGAGGCATTGGTCAAAGCTCTACAAATGAAGACATTCGTGTTCTTGCTGCTCAATCCTCAAAGAAGAAAGGAAAAGATGGAAAGAAAGGGTACTTCAAGAGGAATAGAGAGATAAAGGGTCAGATGGTGCCCCTGCATTTAAGAAGGACCTATCTTGCGTTCAATGTTTTAGATGTGACAAGTTTGGTCACTATGCAAAGGATTGCCCAACCAGGCCTAAGCAACAGGCTTCATTTGCAGATGTGGGTGAGATCTCTCCACAGAAGGATACAAGTGAATTTCTATTCTATTATGCTTTGTCAAGCAATGTGCCTACCAACATCAACATTTGGTTGATTGATAGTGGTGCCTCTTGCCACATCACTGGATTTAGAGAGCATCTATTTGATTTGGTGGAGAGAGATTCTAGTTTTCAAGTCATTATTGGTGATGATGCAAGTTATTCTGTGAAAGGTGTTGGGACCTCCTCTGTTCACTTGGATTTTGGCATTTCCTTACAGTTGAGCGATGTTCTATTTGTTCCGGGTATCTAGCGGAACCTTGTCTCTATTTCAGCCTTGGAGGACAAGGGATATCAAGTTGCATTCTCTGAAGGCAAAGTTCTTGCATGGCCGAAGAACTCAAGTATCAAGACTGCTCGGGTGATTGAAGTTCGACATGAGTGTCTCTACAAACTTTGCACTCATCCACTTCAGGCTTTGTTGCATGATTCTTCAAGTTCATGTGAACTTTGGCATAGAAGACTTGCTTACCTTCACTTTCGAGCAGTACCAATCATGGAGAAGATGGTCACGGGCCTTCCTAAATTCAACCAGGAGCATGAAGGCACTTGTAGAGGTTGCGCTTTAGGTAAGAATACTAAAGGACCCTTTCATAGTAGTGAAAGTAGATCTAAATGCATTCTAGATCTTGTTCATTATGATTTGTGTGGTCCAATGTCTGTTGCTTCTTTGAGTGGTTTCTTGTATTATGTAATTTTTATTGATGACTACTCTAGAAAGACTTGGATTTATTTCTTAAAGACTAAAGAATCTGAGGAAGTACTTGAGAGATTCAAGGAATTTAAAGCTCAGGTAGAGAACTTGTCCGGAAAGAGGATCAAAGTTCTAAGATCTGACAATGGAGGAGAATACATCTCTGGAGGTTTTCGTAACTTTTGTGTTGAGGCAGGGATTAAGAGGGAGTTTTGTGTTCCCTACAATCCATAGCAAAACGGTGTTGCTGAAAGGAAGAACAGATCTATTGTAGAAGCAGCTAGAGCCATGATTCATGATCAAGATCTACAAACCTTCCTTTGGGCTGAAGCATCTAGGACAGCTGTGTATGTTCAGAATAAAAGTCCTCACCGAATTTTGGAGAACATGACTCTCGAAGAAGCATTCATAGGGGTGAAGCCGCAAGTAAGTCATTTGAGGATCTTTGGTTGTCCAGTATATGTTCATGTACCTAAAGACAAAAGGACAAAGCTGGAACCGTCTGGCAAGAAGGGAATATTTGTGGGCTACAGTGAATCTTCAAAAGCCTACAAAGTGTACATTCCAGGTCAGAAATTGATTGAGATCAGCAGGGATGTTACATTTGAAGAAGATGTTGCATTCGAGAGGTCTAAGGGCATCCACATGGAGATAGACAATGAAGACCAAGAGTCTCCTCAGGATATGGAAGTTGACCATACTCCTGAGATTCAGAGGCAGGCTACTGAACCTAAAGAAGATGATGATCCAGTTGAGCCTTTGGAACCTACTAATGGGCCAAGAGATATTGTGATTGGTCATAAGAGACCTCTTT